>JAURVB010009708.1:0-34848 GCA_033002965.1 Piper betle | reverse complement strand
TAACGAGTGAATCGTTATATTTTCAAGGGATCTTAAAATTTTCATATTTAAAATTTTTTAAACTAAAAAAAATATATAGTGGAATACAGCACCATCATCAATAAATGCTTTCCCATTGACTGTAAATGTATAGATATTAATTTGTACAAAGTGTTAGTACAGAGGGTGGACAGAGACATAATTCCACACATAGATATTGGCAGTGATTTTATGGCTTCAGATTGCAGAAGATATTTAATGCGAAAGACAAATTTAGCAAATCTACAAAAAAAAAAAAAGAAAAGCAGTTTCAGAAATTAATTAATAACAAATAGATTATAGAAGGTTAGCGGGAACTTGCTCAAAGTCATGTTTCAGTTCAGGCAAATAATTAGAAAAGAAACTCTCGTCAAAGATTATGTAATAGTGAACTACATAGTTTAAAAAATTGACGTGTTGGTGATGAAGCAACATTTCACTCCAAAATGTTGCTGCAGGATCATATTGATTACATTACAGAGAATTTGATAATAATTACAATTACAGATAATAAATAGATTCTGAATACTACTGCTTGCCGTATGAAATGACCGCATCCACCATACGATATGCCCAAAAGATCGATATCGGCATGGCACTTGGATGTTCCAGCATCCTTGGGTCGCAGCCTCCTTGGGTCGCAGCCTCTTGAGGACAACAACAAATAAAAAGGTAAACAAGCACATTTCAAGATGGAAAGCGCCCCATCATCTGAGCACATGATGCATTCCCAGCATGGCCCGGGGGCAGATTAGATTCGTAAGGTCCATCATCTTTCTCCAACTTTGGTGTTAAAAACCTAAAATCGACTTCTCCTGAATGTTGCAGAATCAATGGTTGATAGGCATCCATGAGTTTCCTCAGATTGTAATCAAACCCAGGCATTGGAAGAGTTGCAGGCGGGTGGATGTCCGTGCTAGATGAAGGACGAGGAAGATCAGCCAAAGCACGAGAAAGACCAGCAGGATGAAAAGCCCTGTTGTTTCCGAAGCACCCAGGGGGTAGTGAAGGATGTAATGGGGAAGGCAGCTTCATATCATAATACACGGATCCAAAGTTTCTGTCACCAGGAAAGCTACTTAAGCAACCATGCTTGAGAAGATCACCTATCAGTTCTGGTTTCTTTTCAAAATTGGGTGCAAAATCCTGCGCTTGTTCTGGCTTTGGAATGTTGTCTAAACCTGGCATCGCTTTAAAGTTATGTGAACTGGAAGATTGACTAGTCCCATTAGTGGAATTTAGGTGACCGCTGTTTCGCGCTACAGGTACTTCATGGTTGTGTTTTCCCTCATATGTTGTGATCACGAACTTAAGATCATGAGAGGCCCTCTCTACATGCTTCCTTACAGAGCAACCAGCGCTTGTGCACTTGTAGTAGCTTCTGCGCCATGTAAGAAACCAGCCAAAGAAAATGTAAATTCATGACCACAAAACGGTACAAGGTATTTACAGAAAGCATGTATAATCATTACCTAGGATTTGGATTCCCTTTTACAACCTTTTGCCCATACTTGCGCCAGCGATATCCATCATCGAGAATGTCAACCTCACTGTCAGTTTGAACTACTACTCTTGGTTCACGGACAGCTCTTGCTGCAAGATCGGCATCCATAAAACAGCCCTCTCTCTTTCTGCACAAGATAAGAAAAAATAAAATAAAATAAAAATAAGCCCGGAAACTGGATTTTGCAGAGTTGTAACTAGCCAATTACAAGATGCAGCATCATTCAAAATGACCTTCTCTTCAGCTCAGATTCATCACCATCTCCATCGTCACCCTGGGAAGGATTTCCATGTGTAGCCTCATCCTCGTCATTATCATTGCTTGCACGAGTTGATGAGAGCTCAGGTGTATCTGCAGATTCGATTAATCCCAGGTTTTTACCATGAGCAGATGACAAAGCTTCAGACACTTCAGTAAGGGCTGACGCAGAAGATGTTCTTTCCATACCATCCACCTTAAACTCAAGGCTGCTTTTATGATCGCTATTTTCTTGCGGGAGTCCCCTCCAAACAGATCCGTTTTCTTCCCTAGCAAATTCCGACATCCCAACAGATAAAACTGATCCAGTTGATGGGCGACGACTAAGCTGAGGTTTAGGATGATTGTGTGTTCCCTTATAAATTATCTCAGTAATCTGCCCATCATGGGAACGCTCTACTTTCTTTTCACTGGGCAATTTTGATGAGTGCATTTATAGTAACTCCGAGGATATTCACTGCCTTTCACTTGCTTCTGTCCATACTTCCTCCAACTATACCCATCCTCTGATGGCCTCCCCAAACCCATTGAACATACCCCTTCTTTCTGGTCTTCTTCTCCATTCAGCTGGGAGCATGTGTCTTCTACTGCATTCATTGAATCTACATTTTGTGATAGTGTTTGATCAGTAAAGACAGGGGCATATGTTGAAGGTCTCATACGCTTTGTACTGGCATTAAAAGAATCACAACTTTTCAGAGAAGACCTCTCTATATTGAAGTTGCAGGAACTACCTTCTTCAATCAAACTGGTAAAACAGTCAACAGCCAATGCTGGTTGTACCTGAACCAAAGGCAGATTATTAGCATCATCCACTGTACAGTTTGCAGCAATCACGGAAGTGGAAAAACCTAAATCAAACAACGCTGGTCAATAAAAGGATAAGCTTTTTTTAAAAAATTCTCTATAAAAAATAGGAGTGATTTAGCTTAATTTAATGAAGCTCATCAATGGAAATCATGATCATATGCACCATGGTAATACATTATCATCACAAGAAACTATCAAGTTTGTAATATTTGCAATTTGAAGTACCTCCCTCTACTGAGAAGACTTATGGTAAAGAGGTGCAAATTATAGAAACCTTTCCTCCAAGTGTAAAAACAAAACCCAATCTCCTGATAGTTATGAAGAAGTTTCCTAAATGCTAAATGGGCAAGCCAGATGACACTGAAACCACTAATAACATTAACCAGTGGTTGTACATGGTCGTTATTCTCTACGAACATGTATACCCTCAGTTTACTTATCTGCATACAAGGATGGGTTTGGATATCCAATATTTGTGAATTTAATCCAAACCCGACCCATTAATATCCGATTCAAAATAGTTTCGGATATGATTCGAAACAGTTTTGGATTGGATTGGGGTTCGTACTTTTTGGATATATAATATGTATAAAAATTTTTGGACCGGAAATGGATTTGAGGTGATTTGATCCGAAGAGGTGAAATTTTATAAAATTATATTTTAAAAATATTTAAAATAATATTTATTATTATTTTTTCTCTATTTTTATATTAAAATTTATATTATTTTAGTCAATCAGGCTCATATTCGGATTGCCTACGGGTTTTGCGGATTTGGATTAGATACAAATAAGGTAAATGAAATGGATTTAATCTTCGGATACGGGTTCGGATTTTCAAATTTGGATCGGATACGAATATAGCCATATGCAATCCATAACCAACCCAAACCCATCCATATCTGCATAAGACATAAAAGATCAGTTAAACTTTTCAAACTAGTTACAAATAGCAAAACATTATTCCCACCCATAATTCTATTTCTTTAGAATTTCAAGAATAATTAATGTCGTTCATCCCAGAACTGAATGTTCTCCTACCTATCATAAAGACCTGAGTTGGATGTTATTATCAGAAAGCTTAAGTAATAGGGAAATGCCACCTGTTCTAGAAAAAAATCAGACAAATAGGAACTTAATGATTTTGTGTTATCTTTATATTGGAGCCTTTTCATGGAACCTTACAATGTCAAGGAAAGACCAAAAAGCACAGCCAAATTGAAATGGTTATATCAAAACTAATAAAATGCTAAGCTGAAATACCCTCCAAAAACAATTAGCGGAAGAAAAATAAAACAGAGGCATATATATATATATATATATATATATATATATACATTATTATACATTCTGAAATTTGATGTTTGAAAAAATTGAATTAGAGAAAGAACATGTGTAAGTTTAGGAGTTACTCGGGCTGCTTATCAAGAGAAAGCTCCCAGTACCTACATAAAGGTATTTTATTCAAGTAGTAGCTAAAGGATACCTGCTTTTGTCTCGATGGATAGATTTGGGAATAACTAAAATCAGTATGGGGCTCGAAAACAAACATGGAGTGATCTATTTCCTCAACCTTGTCCTCTTTGTTTGAACCTAATTCCACTGGCATGCAACATCCTTGATCGAAGGCTGGAAATGGAAATGTTCCAGTTGTTGGAGATGCTTGTCCCTGAAAACGTGAATAATCGCAAAACAGCACAAGCATTGAGCAACATGAGTAAATAATTCGAAGACAATCTACAAGGACAAACTACAAAGAGAACAAAAAGGAAGCAAATGAAAAAAATACAGATGAATGACTTTTCTGCAAAGACAAAATAGCTAATGACAGTAATCTTAGCTCTTTATCAATTTCAAGAACCATTATTAATGAAATGGTACAGGAAACAGAGGATTTTCATTTTGAATCAATATTCATAAGTAAAGGTAAAACACAATAGCAGAAACAATGAAATACCATCAGAACTGTAAACATCATTTTTCACATTCAATAAATTTTCAATATTTCACAAGAATGGTAATAGATTATTCAACAGATTCCATGAATATGGCGGTGATTTCCACACAGTTTAATGTCAACTATCAAAAAAATTTCAGCCCAAACTAATGCAATGAAATAGCCAACATAATTTTACCAAAAAAAAGTGATTTTGTGTATGTTTGATGCATTTTCAACAAATTGTATCCTCACTAAATATTTAGAACATAAATTTCAATAGAGATCCCGAAAATACATCAAAATTTTTTTTACTATACTGACTTTGAAGCAATTGAATGAATTTTTCACTACAAAATCAGTTAAGCACATTTTATTTTTCCAAAATATCTGAAGCAAAACCTCAGCAACTCATGGAATCAAATGATTTAAGCACGGGACTGGCTCAATCCTGTAAGCTGACCATTCTGTGATGATGGCTAACAATTATGAGCTCTGATCAAATCATATGGAACCGAATGGTAAACACAGTTCCCATTATAAGGCACACTATATAACTTTTTTTTTCCCAGGACTGAAAATAAAACTGCCAAATCCATACGTGCTATAATATACCTATCCCAAATTTAATAGTATTTTTTTGCCCGTCAAATTGCCAACAATTTTGGAAATCAGCGGGTAGCTAAGGTATTGCCAAGAATCCATCTTGTTCCTAACATCTGGAAACATCCCAAGCACCACCTACAATCAATTACATTTCGAACAAAAAGAAGTAACAAAATATCAATTCGTGTTTTTATGCATGCGTGTTCAAGCCTAATGCCTCGGAAAAATCAAGAATATGACAAAACATTTACACCATTAAATGGCCAATTGCGAGACAAGCGTGTTTTTATGATGCGTACAGAAACTAAGAATCGGACAAGACATTTGTGCACTTGAATAAACCAATAATGAGGCAAACGTGTAAGAACTACGGAAACGATAAACATTTATACAAGTGCAGGAATAATTGGGAAGTAGTATCGCATACCGATGAAAAACTAAGAATTTGGCATAACATTCATACGAATAATATATCAAATTATACAAAATTGTGATTGAAGACTTCTCCACCGAGTAATTCCAAGCCAAAATCAATGGGCAGGAAAAAACATTGCGAGAAATGGCTATACCTGAGCACTGGGAAGCATCACCGGCGAGTCCAAGAGAGTGGCCGGACTGAGCCCCGGCGGAATAGTGATGTACGGCGACCAGACCCCCGGCGACGCAAGCGGACTCACCGACCGAAACCTCGCCGTGTTAATCCTCGGCGCGCTGAACCCGCACCTCGCCGCCCGCCTCTCCGCGAAGCTCCCCCGCTCCTCCGTCCAGAACCCTCCATACCCCAGCACTCCGCCCCACCGAAGCCAGACGAAACCGCCAGTTCTCGGGCGGCGGCGGTGGCGAAGCACTCGTTGACGACATCGGAGCAGAGCCCCCGACCTCTGGAGACGACGGGCTTCCACTCGCCGGGAGCACCGCCGGCGTCCCCCGACTCCGCCATTCGAGGAAATCGACGGTTCACCGGGAACCGAATCCGGCGGGAAATCGTACGGCCTCCATTGAATCCGGCGAGCTCGGGGAATCCGAGGCTAAAACTGGAGTAGGGGGGGGCAGTGAGGACGACGATGGCAAAAAGGTAAATGGCAGTGAGGAGCCTTCCCCTTTTTAAAAAGAAGCGGAGGTTTGACGGAGCCGATGGAGCCGTTTGACCGGCGTGAACCGGGACGGAGCCGGCTCGGCTGGGGCCCCCTTGCTGGCGTACCCGGGCACAATGGGGACCGAGTAAGCGGCGGAGAAATTGAGGCGGCCAGGTGAGATATCGGGGCTGAGCCCGACACGTGGGGCCCACAGACACTTTTGTCTTAACTGTGCCGAGATTTTAGGTCGGGGGAACGGCGGGCCCAACACGCTACTGCCGGTTGCGCATGGGATTAGGGGCTTAATTAGGTAGGGGTGGGCATAGTTAATTGGGACCGGCCCCGGCCCCGGCCGCGAACTAAGCACAAAAGCACAAGCACGCACGACTATACCACTTGGTGTTGGTGAGCTAGATTTGCTCAAAACAGAAAATATGTAGCTTGCGATCTGGTCGTGATCTTTTATCCGAGTATTTATTTACGTAATAAGGACGAACCTGTACTGATAATAGCATTCGTACTATTTACAATCGATCATACAATTTAAAATTTAAACGAACCCGAGTCGATCCAAATCGATCCCGTAATAGATTTGTTTAAAAAAAATGTTTATTTTTCAAGTGGTTCATGTCGTCTGAGGGTGCTCATGCCAAATTTCATGGCAATCAAATTAACCACAACGCCAATACATCTATCACTAAAACAATGTAGTACCCTACCCTATATAATATTATTTTTCTTTATTAAATTATTTTTTGTTTGTTTTTTCCCTTTCCCTGAAATTCTATTTCCTTTGGATAAGTCGAACACCCCAAAATATATCTTTTTTATGATAGAATAAAAAAATGAAATTTCAAAAACTTCTCCCTTTCTCTTTTCATTTATCCGTCAGAAGAACAAACAATCGCTCTTGGTGTTAATTTATTTTTATTATTTATTTATAATGATTATTAATTTTTTTAATATGGCTTGTCCAGCTTTGCTATCTCTAAGGTTTGGAGATAATATTTGATTGTAATTTTAAATATTGTATCGCACGACAAGATTGTACCAAATAAAGCATGCCCTCTAATTTTGTATAATTTAAATTTCAATATTATTTTAATCTTTACTGGCTTTTTAATATAAACTTTTAATAACATTTTATTTTGTATTAAAAATTATAATATTTTAATTGGTATTAATAAAATATTGATGATAAAATTTATTTTTAATATTTAATAAAATATTTTATTTATAAATTTAAAATTTTATCTAATTTAATTTAATTCAATTAAATTAAAATTACTTCAAATATAAATTCGGAATAATAACCCGTACGTATTAAAACCATCATCTTCACATCTATTGTGCCACCTCATTTTCCGACGTAGTGCTGTCTTATTCTACCATACGTTGGGGCCACCACTTATCGAAAACTGCTGATTTGGCACAACTTCATTGGCCATGGTCCACCCCCACCGTCCTGCCCTATCCGTTTAAGGCAGCCAGCCTGGCATCGATAGTGGTGGGTCTAAAATAAATAAAGAAACCGGGCCCACACAACTGAAAAATTAACGTAAAAAGCTTTCAAAATTTGCAATTTCCTGTATTTGGGCTGCTTCGTTGGTTTTGTTTTGTTTGCTTTTGGCCAAACGCCCTTCGACGTGGTTAAGTGGTCTCATTGATCGCCCTCAATTTTATTATTTAAGCAGTTTTATTATTAATTTGATAATAATCAATTATTTTAAAATTTTATTAGATGTATAACAACACTAATTTACTTAAATATTTTCCACTCTTTTCATAGTTTAAATAAAAACAACTCATTGTTATTTATATTATTGGCGGGCGCTAGTCCAAAATTTTTGAGGGAATTCGAACATAAAGCCGATCGTATTTCTAAACCATCCCTTTAGTCCTAAACCTTAATCCAAACTTAAACTTGAACATATATATACAAAATCATACTTTTTTTGGAATTTTCCATCTGAAGACCCTCTCAAGCATAAAAAGCTCACCAAAGAGTCCAAATGTGCCAATTCATACATACTGACTCCCTCATCCCTCAATCAGAGCATGGCGTCGTCAAATACAAATCCCAGACCGCCGGCGGCACCGAGAAAACCGGAAGCCCAACACCCCCCGACGGGAATGGCCACAGACGACGACAAGGACCGCCGGAGCTGACGGTGGCGACGACGACCGCCGGAGCTGACGCCGGCGGCCTCCCAACTCCGCCACCAAAGGCGCCGCTGCGGCAGGCGGCGGTGGTAGGTGGCGAAGAGGTTAGAGAGAGAAGGGGAGGAGCATTGATTGTAGACAGAGGAGAGAGAAAACGTGGTGGGTGGGGGGAATCCCAGCGCAAATGTCGGGGGCATCTTACTCTCTCTCTCCCATCTCTTTCCTTCTCCCTCTCCTTCTCCTTCTCCTTCTTCTTCTTCTCTTCCCCGCACCGCCGCCGCCGCTGCCGTCTCCGGAATATCTCTGCATTTGGGGGCGCGGGCGTGGGGGCTGAAGGGACTTCGGGTGCTGCCGCCGATGGTGTCGACGCCGTTTGTGGCCGCCGAGGCCGCCGCCATGGACGCCGTCCAGCGCCGGCTCATGTTCGAGGATGAGTACGTCGTCTTTTTATATTCCCAGATACGAGCGTTTGTGTTGTTTGCGAGATCATTGCGGGTTAGAGGTGTTTGTGATTTCTGTTCGGGCGTCGTCGCTTCATGGTATCTGTGTATTTGGTGCCCTGCATTTCGTGTGATTAGACGAATGGTTGTTTGTTTTGTTGGGTTGTTTTTGGATTTGTGGATGATAGAGTATGAAGAACTTGCTATCTTATTTTGTTTTGTTGTGGTAGGTAGGATTGTATAGAAATTTTTCTTTTTCTTTTTTTATGATTGGGAAGTGTGAATGCGCTTCCCATTTTGTGAATCGAAATTGGATTCATTGTTGGACGCAAGGGTGCGTTGGATTGGGATCTGCTCTGGGTTTGTTTGTGTGGCCTTCTGATTTGCCTTCTCTGTGTGTTTTTCGGCTTAAGTGGTGCATTCTAGATCACGCATTGCAGCAAATTGCGACGGAGTTGTTGTTGTCGAATGCATGAACTTCGAGGATAGTATGGTGTGCGCTGTATGGTAGAATGGAGTGGAGAGGAAGGATCCGTATCCGATCTGGCGGATGAAAATGTAGTGGAAGACATTTGTCCATTTTTTCTGGAGTTTTTTCCTTGTTTTGGCTCTGATGTCTTAAGTGTTCATATGAAAGTTTACGTGTTTGGCTGTTGTATATTGAATGTGATTGTTCTGATATGAGCTTGGGTAGAGAACTGCTTATATCAAATGAAAGTTGCCGTGATAAGCGCTAATTCATGCCACTCTTGTTTGGATGCACGTCCATTTGATAATCGAGACTTGTTTTGAGGGGGGAAGTTTTGCTTGGTTTTCTCCTTTTTTGTGAGAGACAGTTTTATAGATTTGCTCTTCCTCTGGTTGTTTAATGTTGCTATTTGGTTTTTGTGGATGGCATTGCAGATGTATTCTAGTGGATGAGGAGGATCGTGTAATCGGACATGACTCTAAATACAACTGTAAGTCTGAGTCCTTTTTTTTTCAGTCTTCAGTTTATTCCGTGCTCGTTTTAGCTTTAAATTTTAAATGCTGCAATCATTGTTAATTTTTTTTACAACTATAATTGATTGCTATGTATCAAAATGAATTTGTTGTGTTTTCTCCTTCTTGCTGTTTGAAAACATGGCAATAGCTTGGAAGGAAGAGATTTGAGAGGGGGAAAATCTATGAAGATAGCAGAACTGCGGTGCATGGGCTCTTAATTACTCAAAGTTTTCAGCTTGCTTGTTTATATTGAGAACTGAGTCATATTTAGGCTTGACGATGCAGAGCCCTCTTATTTAATAATATTTGATGGACAATTTTGCTAGTGTGGAGGAATTTCAAAGAATGTTTTTACGATTTTACCAGTTTAATGAAATATTTTGTTGTAAAGGTTTTCATACAGAGAGGTGGACGTTTAATGTGTTCATCAGTCTTTTGGCCGGAACTGCCCCTGTACCTGGCATTTGATTACTTAACTTCTTTGCCAACCTTCTACATCATGGCCATGTTTATTTATTCTAAGATATTTTGTTTGCATTTTCTTTACAGGTCATTTAATGGAAAAGATTGAATCTGAAAATCTACTACACCGGGCATTTAGTGTGTTTCTGTTCAACTCGAAATATGAGTTGCTCCTTCAGGTTTGAACTGCTTTAACTTATTATTGTTTCTTATATTTAAAATTTAGTTGCCCTTCACTTTTCATAAAAGTGTTGCCTTACAAATTCTAGATTAATTTGTGGACCTGATATCAATGAGTACGTGACTTCTTTTATGTATAAGATGTTTTTTCTATAATATGGATTGCAATGTGGTCTTTTCACGCTGTGGGATTCATGCCTTTCAACGTTGTTATTTTTTAACAGCAACGATCTGCTACGAAGGTAACATTTCCACTAGTTTGGACGAATACCTGCTGCAGCCATCCTCTTTATCGGGAGTCTGAGCTTATAGAGGAAGAGTATCTAGGTACTGCAGTGTAATAGCTGTCCTGCCTTATTTCTTTAATTTGCATAAGTGAGTTGATTTTGTAAGGTCTAAATTGACATTCATAAACAGGGGTAAGGAATGCTGCTCAGAGGAAGCTTTTGGATGAACTTGGTATCCCTCCCGAGGATTTACCTGTAGATCAATTTGTCCCACTGGGGCGGATGCTGTACAAGGCTCCATCTGATGGAAAGTGGGGAGAGCATGAAGGTTTGCTCCCATATTTAATAGAACATTGAATTACATATTCTTTGTGCTTAAAAAATATCACTGTTGTACAACCTTCTCTTGCCTCTGGGATTCTAATCTGGGACCAACTTTCTAACTTTCTGTTTAAACTGCATTTCGAGAAAAATAATCAGAAAAATAATCAGTGTAGGAGATATTTTCCCTTGTTAAAGTCAATATTTTGGTTCCTCATTTGAATATATTAGTTTGATCTGTGGTTGGTATGAGATATCATTGTTTATTTCCTCTGCTTATATGTCACAGTGGATTACTTGCTTTTCATTGTTCGAGATGTAAACATGATGCCAAATCCTGATGAAGTTGCCAACGTTAAATATTTCAATCAGATGCAACTAAAAGAGTTGTTGCAGAAAGCAGATGCAGGCGAAGATGGGGTGAAGCTTTCACCGTGGTTCAGGCTAGTCGTGGACAATTTTCTGCCCAACTGGTGGTTACATGTTGAAAAGGGCACTCTGAAGGAAGTTGCTGACATGAAAACCATTCACAAGTTGATTCAGTGAAAGTTTTTTCACTTACCATTTTAGGTGGTTTGCTGGATCTATAAAATTTGTTGTTGAGCATGCCTTTTTTGTTTGGAACGTAGTTTTGTGCTTGTGCTATTCTTGATAGAAATTTGGACAGGCCGATTAAAGTTGACTAAGAGGTGGTGAATGGTGATTTTCAATTATTGCTGTGTGGGTTTACATGATAAAAATATATTGGTGTTCGACAAGGAATCAGATTCCGATAATTGCAGATTTTAAGGGTCCTTGTTGAAGGAACCAAGAAAAGCATATATATATATATATATATATATATATATATATATATATTGAATAAATTGCAGTCTATTCCCTGGATACTAATTCACTGCAATGGATCCCCTTCAAGGAGGGAAATGTTTTATTTACTTGGCAGACATGAACACCTGTCTGTCATTCTGTGAAATCTTTTTTGGGCATTAAAAAGGTTCTCCCAATTAGTCAACAACGAAATAATTGCTAGAAGTGTAAATCGATTTGGTTGAAATAGATTTTATTTTAATTCTGCATTGTTCCAAAAAATAAGAAAAGCTCAATATTTCATTACTGGAGCGGATGAATATTTCATTACTGGGTGGTCCTTCTGGTTTATATATATATATATATATATATATATATATATAAAGGCCTTATCATTAGACCAGGGAGTAGTCGGATATTATCAAACATCTCGATTTTCTTTGTTCATTTCACATGGAGTTTCGTGAAATTGACAACTTCAAAAGAAGCTCAAAAAGTAACGCATTACACATTTATGCACAACCTATCTTGAACCACAACCATTTTATTTTCTTATAACGTCTCTTAACTTCAAAAGATCACATCTTGAAACAAACTATACATGCCCTTGCACCATCATACAAATGCCTTACTATTAAGAGCGCATCCTGTTGATCTGGTTAAGAGCAGGTTGGAGAATATTGAACAGCACCCAACCAATAGCCGGTGTTATCACAAACAACAGCAGTAACCCCCTGCTATCACTTGATGATGCGTCTGCGAGCATGGCCATTTCACTAGCTCCCACGCTCGGAGTGGACATGAAGCTTGAACCAGCCCAAGCTCCAAGCCCCAGCCCAAGACCAACTATGACACCCTTCGAGCTGCTCATCCTGTTGAGCTGGTTGAGTGCAGGTTGGAGAATGTTGAAGAGGACCCAGAGAATGGCAGGGATGATGGGTAGCAGCAGTGCAAGTCCTCGGTTGTCACCTTCGGCAATGTCTGCTATCTGTTGCAGGGCAAGAGCAGTGTCACAGCAGGCCAAGGAGGAGAAGATGGCGCCGGCCAAGGTGGTGCCGAGAAGGATTGACGGGTCAGAGCTTTGCTGAGTGGTTGGTGAGGCGGTGAGACCCTTTGGAAGCTTTTGCAGGGAAAGGATGGAGATGGGCTTCTTCAATGGCTTCGAAGGGGTGACTAGAGATGGTGTTCTGGTGGCAAAGCATTTGGCGTTGAGCACGGCCGTGGTGGTGATGGTGGCCGCCATTGTTGTGCTTGCAGTGTGGTTGGCACAGGTGATGCTTTGAGAATGTCAAAAAATGAAGGTGAAAAGGAGGAAAACTGGCTCGGAAAGATGGATAGTGCTACGAGAATCTCTCTTGTTATCCAGATGGACGTGGAGGGGAAGATATGGACCTCATATTGCACCCACAGCAGCTGCCTTATCCACCACAAAAGCTCTTCGGACGGGTCTCCCAAGTCGAGATCATATCGAGGCTCTTCAAAATTTCATTTTGTAGTGTCGGAAAAAGCCCCGAGTTAGGGAATACAATCACATGTTGCATACATTATTCATTTATAATTCCAAGTTATAACCTCAATTATGTGTCCACAAACATACGCAAAAAGAATCACTAGATAATCAAAATTTTCGGACTAATAACGGGCGCAATCTGTCATTGAAAATGCAAAAGAATCCCAATCCGGTGATCTTAACAACTTAAGAGCCTCAGGCCCACAACTATACCTTCTTGGGTGTCATTGACAATGCCTTCTTGGGTGTTTCAGATTTGATTATCGATCAATCAAGCAAAAAATTGATCATGGAGACCTCAAGCTACAACTATACATTTTGGACAATGTTCATCTTCCTTTTCACATTTTTTACATTAACAGGGGAGATCGTATAGAATTCCAAAACCTCAAAGTCAGCTACGTCACTCTTTCCGCATCCGGACCCTAAACCCCGCAGGCTGCAAATAGAAGATACCACACCAAAAGATGGCACTGAATAAACTCCATTACAGTGTCAAGGTAATATGCGAATAGCTACTATAAATCATTAACTCCCAGGGGAGTAATTAAAAGTAATCATACAAATGCACAACTATAAATTTCTGCATTTCAATTTTCAGATCTGATAATCTTTCTGTGTACTCTTGCTGCATAAGTCTCCAAAACAAAGCGCCTACATTTTCGGCATTAAAAGCAAAGCGCTATTCCTATCATCCGAGATACAAAGCATTTTGTGATACAAGAGCTTGTTTCAAATATATAGATTCCAAATAAATCTAACATCGTATGAGCGACACAGATAAAACTTTAGCTCATGGAAGTAAGCCCTAAGACAAACGAGATAAAACAGAAACCTAAACGAGACAAAAACTCTTTACTCCTGTGCACCTTCCAAACAACATATACTAAACATAACGGCACAAATGTGACCAACTGTAATTACCAAGCATCAAAAACAACAGACTGTAGCACCCCAATTCTAGACACTTCTTGACTATTCATCCTCTGATGCAAAAGAAGGAAGCAACCAGCCATTCTTTTTGCATGCGCCACATACAACTGAAATTTCTCCTGTGCATTGGGTATGTCTAAAGCAAGATCATCAAGCCCATCCTTTACCCTAGAATATCCTTTTGTCATCTGATTAATTGTAATAATACCCTCACTGAAACACTCCTGGAGCAGATTTAGTATCTTGTCATTCTTCTTCTCCATGGCCATCACAAGTGCTTTCTTAACCACCTCGTGGTTGAAGAATGGCATCCCCAAATCACGTATGCACTGGCACGCCTCTGCAACAACACCCCCAGTTTCATACTCTTCCAGCAGCTTGGTTATCTTGTCTTTAGCATCTTCCACGGCCCACCCTGTTCCTCCACCCCAGCACCTGAGAATCCTCTCACCAGCATGACGAGCAGCAAGGAGAGATTTGGCCATGTTTACTGTTTCTTTTCCACCACACTTAGGAGGCAGTTTGGAGTTTATCTCATCCAAATTTAGTGGAACCAAAATGTCATCAATAACAGCTCGGGCTAGAAACAATGCCAACTCATTTGATGCATCCAATATATCAAGAGAAGTGTCATCCGCAGACTCAAGAAGCATGATGAAACCATTCACAATATCATCGGTAGAGAAAATCTCAGTGTGAAGAGCGGAAAGTAGAACAGAAGCCATTTCCTTCTCACGGTTCTTCCGATCCATGGCCAGGGTAATCAACTTTTTAAGGAATACAGGGTTCAGCTCTGGTTCAGCTAGATCCTCTAGGCTTCTGATAAGCTCAGGTATGTCATCTGAAAGGAAGTACTCATGGATAATGGTCACAGCTTCTTCTTTAAAAGCTTTGACTTTTTCATCTCCTTCATCCTTCAGATCTCCAAAAAATGATTTCGAAAAAGAAGCATCCAACCATCCATCAGCAATTGCCTTGGGGACAAATGCATGGAACTTGGACTTTGCCAAGGGAACATCAAGAGAAAGGTCATTGAGGGTATCAACCAGGCGGCCAAAACCTTTAATCATCTGGCTAGAACTGATCAGACCCTCTTCAGCAGCTTCCTTTAACAATTTAAACATAAGCAGCTCAGATGCCTGCATTTCCATTGCCAGTATCAGAGCTCGCTTCACAACCTCATGGTGGAAAAAGGGAACCCCCAGTTCCCTTATACATCGACAGGCTTCGGCTGTATCTCCACTGTCTGCATACTCTCTCAGGAGGATTGAAATTTTACTCTTAACCTCTTCAACTGTTATATGGGTGGTTCCACCCCACCTTTGCTCCACAAACTCAGCATGATGAGGTGCAGAAAGATAACTTTTCTCAGCAGTTTCTATAACCTGTAACCCTTTAGAAGATTCTGGGAGTTTCTTCTTAGCCCTATTCAAAAAGCAGGGGCCAGAATCTCATCAACTACAGCTCGAGCAATAAACAGAGCCAGCACATCTACCGCATCAAGAATATCTAAAGCTAAATCATCAGCAGACTCCAGAAGCATGATGAAACCTCTACTTATTTGATCGGTGCTAATCATGTCTGCATACAGAGCTGAAAGTAAGACTGCCACCATTTCCTTCTCCTTGTCGTGTCTGTCCATTGCCATAGAGATAAGTTTCTTGACAAAATAGTGATGGTATTCATAAGAGCCCAGGTCTCGAAGATCAGAAGCTGTTAATTGAACGTCACCGGTGCTGAAATACTCCTCTATGACAGGACCCACAGCTTTCTTAAAATCATCAAATGGCGAAGAAATTGCAGCACCCACTAGTTGATATGGTTCCTAAAGTCATCACATAATAAACGTCAGCAAAAGAGAAACTATCCACCCAACTCAAAACTCAGATCAATAAAATTGATAATCAGGGAAATATAATGAAGAAAAAAGACATTATAACAATATAAAATGTCCATTTCTATTACCTCCCGCTGGATGAGTGTGTCAATGTTTAGTATAATATTTTGAACATCGTGACTTATACGGAATGTTGAAACATGAGATATACAAGTTAAATTTCAAGTTGGAGACATCATAGCTGGGGCAATGCTTAGTCCTTCAAAAGAGAAAATAAAAAAATCTCATATTAAAAGAAATAACCTCGCCACTATCATAATTGGGATCTTTAGGATCAATATGCGAATCGCCATCAGTGTCAAGCAGTTTACCCCATGTGCCTTTGCCACCACCTCCATCTAGTCAAACGATACAAACGTCATACAGTCAGCATATAAGAAGTACTAACCACGACACTAATCACAATACTTAATGACCAGCACATCCTCAGCAACACATTTACAAGAAAAAAAGACCCCATCAATATCCCACAAAATCACCATATATGATTTCTGGTAAAACATTGCATTTACCAAGACATGTAACAGAAATAAAGCCAATCAAATCCCCTATCACACTTTAATAAGCAAAATATCTCTGTACAATAATGTCAAATATACCAGAACTGCCTAATGCAAATTATGAAAGCCACGCAAGTAGCTCAATCTATTCAGTTCATTTAAAGCACCGACACACTTGAGGCTAAAAGAAAAATGATGAAATGTAAGACAATTAATTTTACATGTAATCCGGAACTGAGCATTGATATGGTATATACCAAGAAGAAGAAGAAAGAAGAAATATGATTAATCGGCATCTTCTACTCATCCCAGCTTGTAGGCTAGATTGTTGAATGCATTTTGCATCAGTAATTGATAATTTCACATTTTGGTCAATGTCATAAAAAAAATAAAGGAAGAAAATGATAAGTTACTACATCAGCTCTAATCACAAAACAGCTCGTCTCAACTATTCAATGCTCCTGAAGTGGTAAATGATCAACAACAGGGAAAATAAACAAATGACCTATCAAGGAAAGAAGGTGGTCTAGAATGTGTTGTTGGTAATACATTTTTTTTCTATTATTCACAACAAAGACAGATATTTTCACTTGATAAATGTCAAATACACTAATCCTACAAATTCATTTAGTTCTATGAGTGCCCATAACTAAACATATATCACTTCCAAAGCTACTAGCTTTCCAGCTAGTTTAGTTGCTGCCACCTGATAGGTATATGCCAGGTTAGTAGCAGCAGTAAAAATAAAAATAGACTAGTACAAACATCTATAAATCAATTAATGGAATCCCACAATGTGGTCCACATGGACCAAATAATTTTATGCAAAGAAAACTTGACCCAAGCTTATTGTTTTTGCCTCCCTATAAAGGATGCAAAGTCATCATAGAGAATCACAATGTGCAGTTACCAATTGATGATACATGAAGGACTAATAATCACAATGTCTATTTGCAATATCAGAAGCCAATATTGCAAATAGGCATCATTGCCAGAGCCTATTTTCGGAAAGGAGAGGAGTGGAAAAGTGGCATCTGGCTAAGCATTTGTAGACAAAAACTTCCAATCGTCTCCATTTTCATACGGAGTTAAGGGTGTTTAGAAGTCACAAGATTGTAATCATCAAAATTAAACACACGTCATCCGTGGATGCTGATCTATAATGTGTAGAATGTAATCAAATAGAAAGCATCCAACGACATGCATTTTTCAATTAAAAAATTTATTTCATAATTTCAAGTAGTAAGATTATAAACATACAGATCAGATCTGGATCTCAACAGAAAAAAAGAAGAAGATTCAATTGCAATTCCCATCTCAACAATTACTTGATAATTACATACAACAATATTCCAGATATAAAATAAAAACTGAAAATTCGACGACGACAAATGCAATTACATGTCAAAAATCAACAATAACCTACACAAATGAATCATGATTTTTTTAAAACAAAATTGATAAAATAATACAACTAATAAAAATGCAAACAGAGCAAACTAAACGCAGAAATGGCAACCAAATATACATATATAAGATTGCATAATGCAGAAAAGGGCTGTTTGAATGGAGTAGCTGGTTACAAAAAAATGATACAGGGATACAAATAATGGCGACTAATTAGAACGAAAGAGGCAATTATTTCTTCCCACAACACAATCTCCCGAATTCGCACTTCAACACAATATCCCGAATTTCACAAAACAAGAAAAGAAAGCACGAGAGAACGAATCGCAACCTTTCTTGACGCGGATGGGCTTCCCGGAGTGCGATCGGCGGATGTGCCGTACGGCGAATCCGCCGGTGGGCGCCCGCCCGCCGGCGCTGACCTTGATCTGGTGCTCCGGAAAGAGGAGGCCGGACGACTTGGGCGACGTCCCCGAGTTCTCGGCGTTCCTCGCGGCCACCTGCATCACCCCCGCTGCTCCTCCGTCAGAAACCCGTCCCCGCCCGTTTCCATTTCCCCGCCCCACACCCCTCCCCTCTCAAAACCTCGCCGATCGGAGCACGGCGGCGGAGAGAGGGAAACCCTAGGAGAGAGAAGGGCCGTCTCTTTCGGGTGGTTTTTTGCTTAGAGAGAGAAAGAAGGGAAGATGGGATTTGAAGCCGTTCGTCTTTTTCTTCCCCTCTGGTGGGACCCTCTGTGCCACGTGGCTTCTCGGTTTTGGGTTTTTTTTTTTTTTTTTTTACGGTCGCCGAGGAGGGCCTTGGGGTTTGGGGTATTTGGGTTTTGCTGCCTTATCTGTTATTTTATTTTATTTTATTTTATTTTACACGGCGTAAAAGAGGTGTTAATATGTAAAAGTTTTCAAATATTGTTTTTTAAATGATTAAAATATGCAAGAGGGGTAATATTGTAGTGATCCAATTCTGCATTATATTTTCATTTTATGACAGACTGGTTTTACAGGTTTGAATGAATTATTGTTATATTTTTTACAAGAAATTCAGTTGAATTCGGCTATTAACTTAAATATAAATGGGGACGTTATTTATATACGGCCATGTATTTTTTGATATTGAACCATTTCAATAAATTTCATTGTTAAAAATAATAAGAAAAACTTGGGACGACGCATATTTTGTGTTTACTCTAAGACAATACAAATTAAATTAAGTGTCTCGATTTTGTCCCATTTTATTTACAAAGTCAACTTGTCGATCACAATGTCATTCTCTACAATACTAACTAGTCACTATTTAATAGTTATTATTTCTATCCCTTGTCATACTAAATCAATTATTTTTATTTATAAGTTGATTGAGAAAAAGAAAAAGCTAAGAGCTACGTTACACGAAGTATTCAAGAATGGAGGGATTTAAGTGCACATGGCTTGACTATGAAAAAGGTAGGATCGTAATTTATATGTAAAGATAAGAAACAATGAATGGGGATAAGGATGGGATGGGGCCTCTTACGGCACGCCGCCTTTGGGTCCGAGGCGGCCAGGGCTTATTCTTTTTTATTTTTCACTTTAAAATATTTTAAGGGACTTATAACAGAGACATGAGAATATTCTTAGCATAGTATTTAAAAAAAGAAGATTTCCACCCTAAATTGTTCTTCACAAAATTTGTGTTTTGTGTTGTGAAATAAAATCCTCACACTTATCCTACGGCTAGTTTTAATGAAAATTAAAAACAATTGATATTGACCATTTGTATATTGATTTTCAAACACTGATTACTATCATCAACATTTACAATTTATATGTTTTTATTGGAACTTTTATTTTATCACCTTCCCAGTTGGGGTGGGAGTAACGTTATGAAATAAATGCAACCCGTTTTGTGCTAAAATATATACTAGTGAAGCATGTGGATGACATCGAAGAAGCAAGAACACTTCCTTGCCAAAGGCAAAAAATGAGATTTGGAGTTTTTTTATTATAAAATGGTAAAAAATTGTGCCGTACATCATATGATATACAATTTGCAGGTTTTATACAAAAATAATAATGTTATTTCTATCCCTCGAGCTTGGCAAGGGGCGCCGCAGAATCAACCCAAAACCACCAAGGATCAACGCTTAGCTTGCAAGCTCTTTGAAAGAAGTAAACAATTGACATGAAATTGGAATTAATGTTCATGACATACAGTCATTCTGGCAAAACCTAAAACTGAAAAACAGTCTGCGAGTATTTTGATATTTACTGTTCAAAAATTGAATCACTAGGTCATAAAATAGAAAATCGTGAATTGAGTTTTTACATATGACTCTTTAAACGTTTTCATTTGCCTACTTTAAAAAAAATGGCCATAATATTACTCAATTTCATATGGCAAAACCTTACAATAAATAAAATTTGTGAACTTCAGAAGCATGCAAAAGTTTAGACCATGTTGGGCCTCTGCGGAAGCAGAAGATTATAGAACTTATCATGCAAGAAAAAACTTTTCCCTTTGCTATCAACAGCTTTCTTCCATCCACACCATCCACCCCCTAAAATCTTTTTAAGATCATCTGCACCTGTGTAGTGAGGATCTAGTATTAGAAAGGCACAGTCTCCACTTGCATCATCGTAGTCTACTCCCAAAATTGTGTATGCAAGAACACCGCCTCCTAAATGACAGTAAAAAACAAGATATTAATGGACACGATAACAAGACATACGATTCCAGAATTATAGGCCAGGTCCAGTTGGGTGAGGGGAAGAGGGGAAGAGGGGCAGTGGGGGCGGTGCGGGTGGTGGGGGCAAGGTTAAATTGGGTCCAATTTGTAACTAGACATGTAACGAAGCTTTTGCCATTATATATGCAAAATACAAAATATAACTTCTATTCTTGGAAATGCAACTTCAGATGAATCTGACCTATCATGATAGGTGTTCCTTGTGTCTCAAAATGCAAAGCAAGCTCCCGACATTTTTCAGGAAGTTCTGATCCAGACCTAACATTTATTACTTTGCAGCTCACCTGTTTAAGAAGAGTTCAAGTGTCAAATGCAAACAGCTACGCTTCCACATTTAAGCAAACAAATTTTGACAATAACAGATTCATGATGCAAGATAACATAATCAACAATCGTCATGCAAACAACACCATGAGAGCTACCTTATATATTGAAAAAACATGCAACATATAGAAAATAAAGAAATGTTCACATATTATCAAAGAAACAGCAGAGAATAAACTTGCCAGTAGGACTTTACATAGACCTCTCTTTAAACTTTGTGTAAGAAAGGCATTGGCCTGGCATAAAGCTCAGCACTTTTTTTCACATTAACTATGTGTATAATGATTTGAACGAGGAAGGTAGTAGGTGAAATGAAATATAAACTACAGTGATAGGAAATATGAAATCCATACTAACAAGTGTCGACCACAATTTAGCTGGGATGTATACTCAAGATGCCAATGGCGATAATGAAAATGATAATTTCATTCATGCAAGAGTTAAGTACATAATATACAAATCCAAGTCACCATTAGCAACCTACTAAAGCAATGATGATGATGATGAACATCTACAAAAAAGCCAACTTACAACTTGAAAAGTTTAAAATGAGATAATAGGGCAACATACTCCAAACATGACACATGAATGGACATGCATTCTGATTTCTAGAAGCACACAGCAAAAGTCCCAAAACTAAATAGACATTCATAAATTTATGGCAGAACACTGATGTTTCAGACCCCTAGAAATAACAAAAAATAGCAACTACACTTTTTCAACTATACTGATGTCAATTTTATTACTAAATCAACTCCAGGATTAACATACTTACACCAAGAAGTTTGTCTAGTACAAAGCTCAACTCAATGGCTCCAATCCATTCCCGAGATCCAATGAATGAGGGCTCTTTATCACCAATCTCCACAAGTGCCTGCTGAATTTCCCTGCAAGTAAAAAAAGAATTTAATACTGTAATTTGAGCGGTGGAAAAATCAAACAGCAAACTTTCTCCAGATCTGTAGTTGCAAAACGAATAATATGTTATGTTAATAATCTTCATTACCTGTGAGAAGGAACTTGAATTGACGTGTACTGCTGAAGTCTAAACCATGAAATAATTGTCTGCAGGGAGCGGTAAGCACATCCCCAACCCTAGAAAATGTACAAAAAGCTTCAGAGAGAGGCTACACACAATATAGGGAAAAGAAGAAAGAGCAAAGTGAAAAATCTTTTGCCACAACTTTTAATGATTCAGTTAGTACAATCAAGATCATTCAAGAGTGAATTAAACCTGCATTAACACATCCGAGATCAATATTAAATAAAAATTCGATCATGCCGAAAACAACATAAATCACTTGCGAAAGAAGGAAGCAACAAGACATTGTTACATTGTCATCAAAACCATCTTGGAGGTAGTGATAGTATACATAGGAGCCTTGAACAAGAGATGGAAGACCTCCAGCAACTGCTCATTAAAAAAAAATGAAATTAAGGAAACTGTTCCGCATAATAAGATATTGTGCATGTACAAAATGATTGTTCGAACCACCACTTTCTGGAATTCCTGCAATGAACATCTTTTGGCAACAGTGTACCTGAAACCAGTTAATGAAAACTATTTCGTTAATTGTATCATTTGATAAGAAAAATAAGTTCCAAGTGAGCATCATTACTTGTTTCATTCATCTTAGAAGATTTAAAACTTAGTGCATTAGCAATGCGCAGCAAAGGCCGATCAAGTGGCAGTCCTAATCTTAGATGCAGAGACCGCCTTGTGTCAGCTGCCAACAACCAGACACTTTCAGATAAAAGACAAAGCAAAGATTTCAAGCACGCAATGACCTATACTAGCATACTGAAAACTGATGCTTTTGTCAATACATGGTTCATCAAGCATCCATATAAAGCGAAAGCGTGTAACTCTCTAACACAATAATTATCGTCATAATAAAATACATAAATAATTCCTCTCATGGTCAAAGATAATAATATTGAAGCATCTTAAACAGAATTTACAGGAATCTTAAGGAATTAAAACATTGCCTTATAAATTACAATGGTGATGCAATGTCACCTGATGTACATACCATAGAGCTCGAGGGGAACAATAAAAAAATTTCAACAATCATTAACTATTATCACACTTTTAACCTTTTATAATTTATTTGATAATTAACTTAATTATGATTTCTTGTTATAACGTTCTTTACCATTCTAAAGAAATAGAAAGCTCACCTCCCGTTTTGCAGAAGGGAGAAATTCCTTTTCTTCACCAAAATAACCCAATTAAAAAACATTATCAGAAACATGCATTCACCAAGAGGCTTCAACTCACATCAGGAATTTGATGTTACAAGAAGAACCACTGGTCCCACCCAGTTTGTGAATAACTATCAGCTCATAAATGGATAACAGTACAGCTTAATGATCAAAATTAATCAGAAGAGAGCACATGCATTTGTTTTCTATAAGGTGAAACTAGCATAGAATTTTGTGCCCTACTGATGAACTACTGATCAGAATTATGCTAGTTGTACCTATCAAAAAGTAAGATTTGTCAATAGCCTATAAAGAAAATAGTTCACTGACTAGCAATTTGAATTATCTAAAGCATACACAGTTCAGGAATGGGCTGGAAGAAACTAAATAAGATGAAAATGACATGAACAATTACTGCTGGAAAAATCAGGATGAGAAAATTATGTAAAAGGTTGCAAGCACCTAGTTTCTTCTCTGTCTCCCCATAACTAAGTTCGTATATAGTAGTGACTGGATGCAGAATTCCTGCCGGGAAGAAGTGATAAGGGCGCAACTGCAAAATTTGATCCTTAAATATTGTAAGTATATTTTTTTAAAAAAAAGGGAAAAAAAGAAGAAGAAAAGAAACAACAGGATCTTCTTGATTATACACTACGAAACATGTCATTCAATGAAAATGGCACTTTATCTACTGATAAATTAACAGGAGCAGTTGGAGGCGTGAAAGTGCTTCTAACATTATAAATGAAGACAAAAAATTATTCCATATTCTCGTAATTCATAATACAACTACAAAATATTATACAATGTTTACCTGAGGGTGTCCTGCAAGAAGATTTGGAGTAATTATGCTTTTTAGAGCACATATTTGGTCAATCAACCCAGGTACAACCAGCATAGACAATGCTGTAGCAACAGGAAGTTCCTTTGTAGAAAAGCAAAGTACATCAAGCCTCATATTAATGACATTGAGGCTTGCCGGTTCTGAAGCTGAAATTTGAGCGCTAACAGATCAACAACCCAACACACAAGGATTAAATAAGGAATTATTATAAGCGCATATTTCAGCTGACGACCTGGGAAATAATGAGCAACAGGTGCAGCAGCTTCTGAGACAACTTTGGAGTGATTGATGAAGGCAGTCACTTGAATAGGATCTGCATTCTAACTAGCAAAACATTAACAAAACCGAAAACATTTACTATCATAAACTGATAGCAAATGAGAATCCGTGAAGAATGGTAGCATAATGGGCAGTATGAACAATTCAATTATCCTAAATTCCACCATTAACATGCGATATCTAATCATATCAACAAACACAGGAACTTACCTCCATCAACGGTGATGATGTAGATATGTTCTTAGGGTAGAAGTATGAGCAAGGTGTTGTCTTGGAACCAGGACTTTCACCTTCAGACATTTGAAGTTTCAATTCCAACTTCTTTTTGAAAAAATCCAGCTCAGAGGAACGGATTATGATCGGTTGTAATTCTGATTTAGTCGAAAGATTTACCCTTTCAACAATGTATGTTGAGGAGGGATCTCTGAGTTTATCAGCAACAGCATCAAATGCAGATGAGAAAATAAGGTTCGCATCTGACAAATTCAAGAGAAGTTAGCATACAGCAATAATGTTGTGTCTGATTCCGACAAGTCAGCAAACTAAACATAATACTGAGAAAAATAATGAATAAAAAAATTCAAGTCAATGAACTCCAGCGGTAATTAGTCAACAGTATAGAATGCAACATGAAAACAATGATTCCAGACACCCTGTTAACAACCAATTGTTATGATCACTTACCCGATCTTTTTTCTAGGGGAATGTAGACTGGAAGCTTTATCAAAAGCTCACATCTAAGTAGGCAACCGAGCTCCCAGATAAGTTTTCCAGAGTCATTTTCATATTTCACGTCACTCACTGTCTCCATCTTCATTGGCTTTTCCAGGGTTAGTGATATAGAACATAATATCACCTGTAGTCAAATCGGCAGTGGCTCCAATAATATCTCCATTGCTCTCATCATCAAAAAGGACTTTTCTCAGTTTTCCAGCTGCTTCAGCCACCTTAGCAGCATCATTTTCTGAATTAGCATTGCCCACGTGAAGGGCACCAATGATATCAAACCCCTCAATAAAATAACCCTAAGATCATCTGCAACCGTTTGTCCACATTAGTTCAAAGCAAGATTTTTTCCACCACAAAGATCAAATCAAATGCGGAATTTCTTAAGATATAGAGTTGACAACAATCATCATGCGATGCCGAAAAGGGTATATATGAATATAAGTTAACATTAAAACATTGTCTTAATTCGCACTCTCTAGAGTTGCAACAGAAAAACCATCCCACATAAAAACCTGCCACTTTGATTCTACGTAGACCTTGTGTAACAGACTTAGCAGCTAAAGAAATTAATCAGCAACATAAAATCCACAATGCCGAACCCCTTCCCAGCTGACATTGAGTGCAGGGAGTCTGGGGACAATGATCACAACTGACAATATCTCATACTATCAATTTCTTCAAATACAGATTCAACCATCACCCTGTGATGCCTATCTACAATTTGGAAAGGTGTATATGATCGTGCTGATATCGAGCATGGGTCAGTCATCAATTAAAACATCAATGAAGTTAAGTAGGGGTATAAAAATATACATATTCAACCTCAACATCAACATTAAAAATTTCGAGACCCGAATGATCAATTTCGTCGGTTATTAAAGATTCAATCATTGAACAATCATCTCAAATTGGAGAGATCGATTTGACGACGATGTTGCTAAAATCTTGCAACTGTGATTCCACAGGGGGTGATACAAAAAATCCCAACGCGAAAGCAGTGGTACAAAATCCATACCACTAATTCACACCTCCGTACATGATGATAGATAAAATTCAACAATCAGTAAAAGCATCATCACTAAACCCCAAACAACCAACAACAAATTGACAACAGACATGACAGTATCCACACAAACACACAGAGAAGAATCCGAATTTGAAGAGGGGGAAGAAAATCAAGCTACCGACGTAGAAAAGTACCTGCTTCTTTGGAGAAGTCGGGGGAGGAGGAGTCGCCGTCCCGGTAGTGGAGACATCTGAAGGTGGAGAGAACAGTGAAGGGCGGGAGGAGCGGGGATCCGATCAGCCACTGGACGCCGGGATCCCTTCCGATCAACAGATTCCGGAGACGGACGACAACGGAAGTCGCCGGAGCGCCGCCCGATTTCGACTCCATCGTCGGCGGTGGCGGGATGAGAGAATTGTCCGGCGGGCGAGAAGTCGGCGATTTAATTTAAACGGATCTCTAGCCGGGTCTGCCGACCAAAAGTTGAGCAGGCGTTAAATTGAAGAACAAAACCGTTTTACTTTTAATAATTTTTTTTTAAAAAAACTTGGTAAATTTACTCAAGTCATTTAAACTGTGTTATACATATTTTTAAATTAGACAAAAAATATTACCCACGCTAAATTATGCGTCTTTATAACCTAACAATTTGTTTATATTAAATTAACTTTGAGCGTAGAAGGGTGTTTCTTGCCTTATTATACTTCTAGAAGAAAAGGCGAGAACAACTACATGTATCCTAGTCATCTAATCCTGACAAGCATATAAATTAAAAAATACCAAATACAATATATCCCGCATGCAATATAGACAACAAAATTACACGTCGGAAAAGCCACCGCCACATTCAATGGCCCCCCGGTCTAATTCTAACTTACCCGACCTTTCAGACCAGAAGTCTATTTATCCCATTCATCTGGTTCATTATTTTAATTATAGTCGTAAAAATAAGAATTATAAGTTGGATTGGATTAGAAAAAGTCATTAAATTGGACAAATTTATTAAATCGGCGAGATATTAGTTATATAATATATTATTTTAATATTATCATGTGTATTATATTTTATATTATTTTTCAGTATTTTTTTATTTTTAAAATTATTTAAAAATAATAATTATTTTTATCTCGAATCAAAATCAAATTAAAATATCAATTTCCCTATTAAAATCCAATTCTATCTCTATAAATTTCTCTGGAGGCCTTTTCACGAAGTTTTGTTATAGTATTTATAATTAAACTTTTAATTACGAGAACGATACTATTTTTTTTACCAATTTTATCTCCCTTGTCACCCACGCGGCTACCTCTACCCAATCCGCCTTGCTCCCCACACCCTCACTTTCGTTGCCCCGCCACCCCACTTTCGTATATATCATGATTATTATAGCAGCTTAAGGACACATAAGCATAATCTCCAATGCTAAAATCCCGCTCCGATAAGAGTCGAAGATCGCATCCGACATTGTTAACCTTCCATTGTTTTTTTTATGCTGTCGCTGTAGGCAAGTCAAGTCAAGAATGCTGCAAAAAGAAGTTGAGGCCGAGGAGAGTAGGACATGGAAGCCGCTGGCAAGGAAGGTGATTTCCGCTAAAGCCATGTCTTGTTTGGCAAAGAGGCTGAGAGAAGAGGAGATTGACGGGGTACCATGGATGATTGCGGGAAATGGTTCAATCAAATACAGAAAACAATCTTTTCATGAAAGACACTGAGGGTAGTTGTTGATGAGATGCACAGTTTCATAGGGTAGTTGTTGATGAGATGCACAGTTTTCATGTAGGAAGTTTCTTTGAGGAAATTGTTCTCATGCATTCATATTCTTTTAATGTAAAGTCCGGGGAAAAATAACTTACCACCCCGGATATAGCGAGATTATCATCTACTATCCCTCTTTTTCAAAATCATCACATACGAATTCTGTCAAATAACTTCTATAAGGTTATTAAATGGCAAGAAACCCAAAAATGACCGGGCAAATAATGCACATCAACTACCCGTATGAAAAAAAAGGAAAAAATCACTCATTACCCCTGGGTTTATTGAAATTATTACTTATGACCCCTCGTTAAAATTATCACTTACACCTTTTTTTAATTGACTCAATCAAATAAATTTTGTGAAGTAATTACATGGCAAGAACTCATAAATGACCTAACAAATAATGTCACGTCAACCACTCATTAAATAAAAAAATTTCATTCTCTCATTTTTTTCCACCGCCTTCCATTTCTTCCCCTTAACGATCGATGCACCGCCCTCACTTGCCCAACACCTCTTCTCGCCACCGGAGCGATGACCCGCGGCGATGCACTATGTGTCCACCTCACTGCAGCGCCACCCTCCTACATCCCTCTCCTCCGTTTTTTTATGCCTTCTCCTTTTCTATCCAAAATCAGGATCAGTGACCCTTCATCACCTTCCTCATCGCCCCCAAAGTCATGATAGCATGATCACCGTCCCTTTCCCTCATTTCGGTTGTGTTTAATTGGTGCATTACCCTATCGTATTGAGATCATTTTATTATATTTTTTGTGGGTTTTTTTGTTGTTGTTGATTTAGAAGATGGTTGGGATCTTGAAGAAATGGAAATTATTTTGATTTGTAGAAGGTGACTGCTTGATCAATATCATAGCAAAGCTTGCTCGAAAAAGTTAGACGATGATCAAAGTTCTCCCATTATTAGTATTCTTTTGGTTTAGCTAAGTGCATTATTGATTGATTAGTCCCTTGATCAAATGAACATAGTGTGACATTTCTTAGCTCATTAAAGTATTTGATTCATATATAAAGGATATAGAAATTTCAACTAGCGTCTTCCGGTAGTATTTCTTTATGTGTTATAGAGTTAAATTGAATATTTATTACAATACATCACAGGTTATTGGTGAGCCAATTTATATCTTGGGAAATTCACAATGTGGACATGTGGCTGCATATTTTGCAAGTCTATTCTAAAAGTTGTTGCTTTCATGGAATCTCGAGTTTGAAAGGACTTCTTTTGGTTTAGCTTAGTGCATATTGAAAGCTTACCCATTACATGTTGAGATAAATCCCCAAAAATAGAGATCGATCACACTAATAACGAACACGCAAAATAAGAAAATGACACTGTAGAAATAAGATAAAAGACTGCATACAATTTACGTGGAAAACCTTTCTTTTATTAAGAGTCAAAAATTACAAAACAACGATGAATAATTCACTGCTTTAACCAAAAATTACAATTTTAAAACTCACAGAAATGTACAAGAAGATTACTCACCCAACTCTTATAATTGAGAACCCAAAATTTTTCATTCCCTCCACACTTTGTATAAAATTACGCCAGCGAATAAGGCTTCTCTTTCCTCTTCTTATCTCTTTTTTCTCTCCTCTTTATTACTTCTTTATCCTGTCCATCCACCAGAGAGGTCTAAAGAGCTTTTTATAGAGTTTTTTGAGCCTCTTCATCTTCAATGATGGTTCACCAAATGCTCACCACCATTTTGTATTCTAAGAGTTCTTTTCGCATTCCCAAGACTATCTTTGGCTTTCCGAATATGATAATAAACTATAAATAATTAATATTTATGGGTACAAATATTAATAATTTCCCATTTGAAGTCCGATTGGAACTTATCAACCCTGATCATCCTCTACTTATTCATCGCATAAGTCCACCTACTTGCATACCTGTTTGGTCAATGTGTCTGCCGAATTCTTTTTGCCATCAATTTTCTCCAATTTTAATTTACTCTTTTTCCTAACAAAGATATGATAAAAGGATACCTTAACCAAATATGTTTCATCCTTAAATGAATTGCTGAGTTTTTGGTTAAATGGATTGCGCTTTGACTATCACTGAATAACCTACAATCAATCTCATCAAAGCCTAGCTCATTCATTAAAGTTTTAAACTAAATGTACTCTTGCTAGCCTTCTAGCAGCTACATATTTAGCTTAAGTTAAAGATAGAGCAACTATCTTTTGCAACTTTGAAACCCAACTCACTGCAGTTCCACTAATTGTAAAAATATAACCGGAGGTGTTCCTTCCATTGTCCCTATCAAGCATGATTTGAATCCACATGACCTCGCACAATAATGTTATCACCCGAAAACATAAATAATAATTAGAAGTGCCTTTTAAGTACCTGACAATCCACTTCACCGCTTCCCAATGTTCTTTGCCCAGGCTCTTCGCGAATCTGCTCATTACTTCCAGTGCATATGCAATATCTGGTTGTATACTCATTATTGCATACATGAGACTTCCGATTGCTAAAGCATAAGGCATTGACTTCATGTGAGCTCCTTATCACTCTTAGCACCTTATTCTTTAGATAATCAGAATTGATTACCCAAAATAGTAGTCACAAACATAGATTCATGCATGTTGAATCTTTCAAAAACTTTCTTTTACCCTTCTTGAGATAATCACAATTTCTTACTCTTCTTATCTCGCATAATTTGCATCCCAAGAAGTTGTTTTGCTCTTCTCAGGTCTTTCATGGAGAATCTCTTGGCTAAGTTTCTTTTAAGATTATTGATCTTTTCTATGTTAGTCCTTTCAACATGCATATCTACATAAAAGGTTAGAATAATATAGTTGTCATCATTAAACCTTTGTAGATAAACAAAGTAGTCCGAGTTACTCTTTATAAACCTAATCTCCAACATAAACTTGTTAAATTTTAAGTATCACTACCTTGGTGCGTGTTTGAGTCCATATAGACTCCTCTTCAATTTGCACACTATCTTTTCTTTGCCTTTTAACTTCAAATCACTCTGGCTATTTTATGTATATCTCTTCCTCCAAGTATGCATGAAGGAAAGTTGTCTTTATATTAAGTTGTTCTAAACACAACCCCTTTATATCCACAATACTCAAAATAATTCTAATAGAAGTCATTTTTACAGTAGGTGCAAATATATCATGAAAATCTATTCCTTCCCTTTGACCAAAACCTTTCACTACAAGCCTTGCCTTGTGCTTTTGTGTACCACCAGCCTCATGTTTGACCATATATATCCACTTGTTTTGCAAAACCTTTACCTTTGATGGTAACTTTACCAGCTCCCATATACAGTTATCCTCCAATAATAACATCTCATCCTTCATGACAAGCTCCCATTTAAGATGAGCATTGTCACTCATGGTCTCATTATAGGACTCTAGTTAACCTACATCAATATAAAAAATATGGCGTAATGGTAGACACAATCTCAATGTAGGCTTTCTTACCCTTGTGCTCTTCCTTAGTTTGCGAGCAACAACAACCTATTATGGTGGCTCTAAGTCATCAATTTCAACCTATGCATCAGAATATTTAGAATTTGATTCCTCATCATCATATGGTTGATTAGCTTATGACTCACCCTCTTGTTTAGTCTCACTATAAGATGATTGTTCCACATCACTTGAAATAAATCCTTGATTTTCATTCCTTGGTGTCTCTTCATATGTCTCATCAAGTTCCACATACTCCTTATCTTCTGACTCCTCACCTTTTTCAGCTTTTATGCCTTTTTACATACAATCCTCATTGAATACAACATTTTGGCTTCAAAATACCTTATTGTTCTAGAAGTTTGACAGCTGGTAACCATACTTGTTACCCCCATATCCAAAAAATACACACTTGAAGGATTTTGAATCGAGCTTCTTCCTTAATTCCTGTCAACATATGCATACGTAATACAACAAAAGACTCTAAGAAAGAAGTAGTCAGCCAGTCCATACCTCCTTGGTATTTTTCTATCGAACACGTTTGATGAACTCTGATTGATTAGATAGACAACAACATTTACAGTGACTCCCCAAAGATGTAAAGTGAGTCTAATATAAACTCAGATGCTTCTTACTCTTTCTAGGAGGGTCCTGTTCATTCTCTCTCCACCCCATTTTGCTAGGGTGTCCTTGGTATTGTCTTAATCCACCTAATCCCTTTAGTAGAATAATAAGAGAAAAATTCCTTATTGCTATTCTTTCCACCATTGTTAGACAATAGGCATTTCATACTCAACCCAGTCTCATTTTCTATATAGGCTTTCCACATCTTAAAAATGTTAAAGACCTCTGATTTTTCTTTTATAGTATAAATTTATATCTTTCTACTGTAATCATCTATGAAGGTAACAAAGTAGAGATTACCTCTAAACATAGTTGCAAAAATCAGAATTGGACGTTAAATCGGATTGGAATGGAGTAATTGAATCGAATTGATTCATTAAAAATCGGATAAGAATCAGTTTACTTAAATCAGTCAAAATTGGTGGGTTATTAGTTATATAATATGTCATTTTAATATTATAGTGTATATTATATTTTTATTTTTTTATTTTTTTAATTATTTAAAATTAGTTATTATTTTTTACTCGACTAGGAATTGAGTCAATTTTTAATTACGAGAATGCTACCAACCATTTCTTTCCCTCAATTCTATCTTCTCGATTGTTGACACCGTTGCCACTGCCCAATCCGCCCCGCTCCACCGGCCACGCCACTAGACAAATATAACTCCACTAAAAATAAAGTAAGGTCAAATATAACTCTACATCTAACTCATGTTCTAACAAATCGGTCACGCTACCGGACAACTACCATTCATGATTACAAACGTTGCCTGTCCTATGGATAGTAGACCTATGTCCTAACCTAGACTCTAGTCTTCGAATATGTGTTAGGCTATAATTGATTCCTTGGACCCACCCAAGAACCAATATTAAAGTGTTTTGGCTATGAGACATGACAATATCTAACGTTAATTTCTATTTATAGAGGGTGAAAGATGAAATTTATATAATAAGTGATTACTTTTCATTATTTTGTTATTCACACCTAAAAGGATGTTAACTTTATCACAATGAATTTTGTATAAAGGTTGATAGATCACTACTAAAGGGAGTTATATGGTTTCTAATTATGCTAACGGCCTTCTTAACTATCCACGTGGTTCACTTGTTAACTATAAACCCCACTCGAAATATTTTACAAGGGGTTTTACAGTGCCTGCCAAGCTTATTGCTTCCAACACCTTGAGACTGACTTCTTTCCATGGTGAGGTTATGTTTGTTGTGCTGCCACCTTTGTTTGATGGTTTTAATTGGAAGATAATTGTTGGGTAAGTTGGCAATTTTCGTTTTCAGATGAAGTGAGAGTGTGGGTGTTTAGGGAAACGTTGCCCAATGGGGAGAAGCTGAGCCAAGCTATCAACCGGAATAATGTATGAGATTGTTATCTTGAAAAATGGTTGTCATATTATGGATCTTGTATTGACTTGGTGTTGATGTTTTTAACAGGAGAATGTTAAGAATCTACGTGGGATAAAGCTTGGAAAGAATGTTATTGCAGAGCCGGACCTTGAGCATGCAGGTGTTTATTTATATGCTGCACTGGCTGTTTTTATATATCATTTTTGAGCTTTTAGTTGAAATTTGTTACGGTTTTTTCAGTAAAAGATGCAAATATGTTGGTATTTTCCCTCGTCAATTCATGGAGGGAATATGCAAGAGGCTTGTGGGGAAAGTTAAGAAAGATGCCCAAGGGATCTCTCTAATCAAGGGAATGGAGGTCAAGATGGAGGTTTCCTGCATGATTTCCACCCTATTTTCTGAACAGCTTGGGATCAATTGCTGTGTCCTGATGAGCGCAAATATTGCTAATGAGGTTATTCTCTGCTTCCCTCACTGGTTTGCATTGGGTTCATGTCGGTATTGTTGTATGCCAAAATCAAGTCCTACATCTAAAGTTTTGTGGGTTTGGGAGGAGTCCTCTCCCTATAAATAAGGCTCCTCCCCTTTGGTTCTTGACATCCCAAAAATTGTCATCCTTCTTTCTTTGGTAAATTATTTTCTTTCTCTCCTTTTGTAATATTTCTTTGATTATTGAAATATTATTTTTGTAGTGTCCGAGGACGTAAGCCTCGTTAAATTTTGGTGTTCTTTTTGTTCTTTTTATTTCTATTTAATAGCTATTGTCGGGTATAGTTGTTGTTAATTATTGTGCTATTTAAATTACTTGATAAAATTCTATCTAGGAGTTGGTTTTTAAGCGGACCGTGTGTCCCACCACACTTTTCTGGGAATTTTATCTTGGGGTCCTAGGGTAATTTTTAGTACAATAGTTTTCACGCTAGTCATCTATGTAATAGTTCTCAAAGTGAACTAGTTATCTTTGGTGAAAATTACCCAGTTTTCACAACAATTGGTATCAAGAGCAAGGTTTATTTTAGTATGCTCTGTGGTTGCGACTTACGCTGATTTTCCACATCAGAAAAAATTTCCTTGGGCCAGTTGACATTTTGAGCTCTTGGTTTATTTTAGTATGATCTGTGGTTGCGGCTTATGCTGATCTTCCAGCTCTTGGTTTATTTTAGTATGCTCTGTGGTTGCTACTTATGCTGATCTTCCACATCAGAAAAAATTTCCTTGGGCTAGTTGGTATTCCGCAGTAACAGCTATTAAATAGACTTTGTAGTACAAATGGCAGACAACTTAAAAGAATCTACATCGAAGGTCACAGCTTCATCTTTAATTTTGGCAAGAACTACTGTGACAAATGCAAGATTTGCAGTGGAGATTTTTGATGGTACCGGTCATTTTGGCATGTGGCAAAGTGAGGTTCTGGATGCCCTTTTTGTAACACCCCGTTTCGGCTCACCCATGAACCGACCCGGAAATGTCACCGGCGACCGAACCGTTCGCTAATCTACTAGATT
>JAURVB010009706.1:0-16722 GCA_033002965.1 Piper betle | reverse complement strand
GATTGAGGTTTGGATTGGTTTTGGTGATCGGTTAACCTCTAAGTTGTGGTAGTAACAAAGTACTTAGAGTAGTATTTAGGACTTCTTTCAGGAGTTTATCTTTTAATGTGTAACTTGTATGAGACTTAGTATTTTTATGGGTGAGAATACGCCGCATAGGAGAGGTTTTATAGTAAAAAATTTTACCCTAAAATCAACCTTGAGATGAATGAATTGTATGAATTTACCTATAAATATCAGTGTAACTAACAGTATCTGATATGCAATCCGTTTGACCAGCTCAACGCAGATCTAACCAGGCAGCCATATCCACTAAAAACGTCTCACCTGGTTTCTAGTCTTCAGGTTTGGATCCATGAAATCCCCTAAATCTACTGAAGATAAAACACTATATGTGGCAAGAAATTGTTATTTCTTGCCACATATCCACTAAAAACGTCTCACCTGGTTTCTTCTCTGGCATATTCTGAGGTGTTTTAATTGCACAAACACCCCAATGACTGAGGTTGGGCTCGATATATATTGAGGGCTGCGGAAATCTATTTGCATTTCCTAGCCCTTGACTTAACGTTAGCTCAGCTGGCATGAAATATTATAAATAAAAAAATTATATAAAATAAAAATACAATGAAATGAAATAATATAAAAAATTTATTTATATGTTTAGATAGTAAAAAATAATATAAAAATAAATATAAAAGCTGTGCAATCCGTCACCATTGTAACCTAAAAATATAGATATCCAAGCAATTCAAAAATCAAATCTTAAGCTGTACTTAGACACATGAAATCCCCTAAATTTCAATGCTGGAGATCCTTTTCCTTGACCGAAAGTAGAATTAGCACATGAAGCGAGTTTTCATTGGGGTGTAATTGATCGTTAGGACTCCTCTTTGCTTGATCTGCTACTTGGTTCTACACTAATTTATTTCACGCGTAGGACATAGTTAGTGGTGTTTCATTGGATCCCATTACCTATGAGTTATTTAGCTGATTAATAAAACTTCAAAGTTGAGATCCCTTGATGCAAATTTTCAAAAAATTGAGGAAATCCAGATGAAATGTCGAATTAGCATTGTTCAACATACTCTTCCTAAGCCTTATACTTATAGTATGATTTTCGGACTTTCTATGCATGTATGATGGATGGGAGTGTGATGCCCATTGAGTGGCATGATCAATACTATAAAACTCGTGACCCGAGTCAGGGGTTTTATAGTTAGAACTGGTCGGTTCAACCATTATTTTCAGTCAAGTCAATTTCAGAACATGGCCGATCGCCTGTTATGAACTATAAGGGTCATGTGTGCCCAAGTATATGATGATAATATCAATAAGACAACAATAAAATGAGTTATCAAAATATATAAGAGTACGCTAAGATTTTTTTTATTTATTTTAGTATTACACCGTAAAATTATTTTTAGACCGAATAAAGCATTAGGATGCATTATAGGACAATTTGGGTGGGTTATTAATTATAGAGGATGTCATTGGGATGTTATGGTGTGCATTATATTTGATGAGATTTTTTCCTATTTTTCTAGATTTTTTAGGATTTATTATGAATTAGTTATTATTTTTTATTTTAGTCGAAGTCGAGTCAAGTTTTGTTCACGAAATTACCACCGAGTACTCCCGACCTTTTCATTTTCCCAAAATCTCGATCGCCACCTTCTCCACCCCCATCATCACTGCCAACGCAACCTTCAACCGCCGCACCACCACCGATCATCGCCAGCAAAGTGCCGCCGTGCCTCCCAAGGTAGACACTCGGCCTCAATGACGCCAAATAGCCGCGCCCTTGCGCCGCTCGTCTCGACCATGTTCCGCTACCTTACGTGCCGCTACAGTACCACGATGCCACCGACACCTCCCCCTTCCACCCCCAACCCACCCTTTCCCTCCTACCCAGGCCATTGCCGAGGCCAGATCAGACAAGCCGACCGACCCTAGCAGACTCGTCGCCGTCACCGGCGGTCATCGCCGTCATTACCGCCTCTGGCAGTCATCACCGTCGTTGCCATCCTCATCGCCACCACCGTTAGGTCGAGCTCGTTGAGCCAGTTCCAGCCCATATCCCCAATTGCCTTGCTGGAAATGTCACCAGAAAACCCTCGGTGAGCTGAGGAAAATACATTTCAAGAACATGTATGTTCAAGAAGCCAAACAATGGCCTTGATGCTCGACATAACTACACAAAAGTTTTCCATCTCAATATATTTCTTGCCACATATAGAAGCAAAGGAATGAAGCACTGTGAGAACCCATGAAGGATCCTCACGGCATTCTCGCAGAATAATGTAAGAAGTCTCACACATAAAGCTGATGTTATCAACTGCCCGACAAATACAGGCAAGTATAACAGCTCCATACATCAACTGATCAAGTTTTGCACGTTCTGAATGCAAAGTGGCAACCTTATCTCCGTCGATTATTTTGGTAGTCCTAACGCCACAAGGAATCTGCTTTTCACGTAAGGCATCATCATAGACAAGAATTTCTCTTTTAATAAGGAATTCTTCAATAAGGTAAAACAGGATGTTGTCCTTGCACATTTCCAGAAGGGCAGAGCGTGTGTTAACATCAGAAGCAACTGTGGCACAGAATAAAAACGTAAGCAACACACATCAGATATAATACTGCCAAGACTAGGAATCCTACCAACATGAAAGCATGGTAAAGCATAGCCTTGGGCTTACCTCCATACACATGCACCATAAAGGAATCAGAACAGAAAGAGGAAAAATTAGCCTGAGTACATGATTGGTCTTTGACAAGCACAAAATTTTGGAGCAGTACTGAAAAGAAGGCACAAGCCTTCTCCCTGGAAAAAAGGAGAGCCAAAAATTAGTTTCCAGATGACTCACCCAAAACAAGACAAAACATTTGTCTGGTAAGGCAAAGGCAGTTCTCTAAAATTGTGTATCCCTCAGAAATAGACAATAATAAGTACAAGAAAAATGCGGTAGGACTGAAAACCATTGTCCACCTATACCAATGTTTGGGACTAGAAAAGAACACCACAGCCTAAACCACATCTTTCAAACCTGCATTAAAAAATAAATAAATAAAAAATAAAACCATAGTCAAACAGAGGTGGTCATTGGTTACAATCAAGCGTGACATTGTTTTTTTAAGCCCAATGCACAAACCCTCCTGCATATATAAGGTCTGGAAAGGGTCGGGCAACAAAGGTCCCTACAATCAAGCATTAAAAGACGATGCAACAGAAAACATATGTGTAACTTAAGAATCACTTACTCAGGTACAAGAGTCCCTTCCATATGAAGAGCCAGAAGGCCATCAGCAACATTCCATTGCATGTCTGAAATGTAAGTAGAGCTTGATATAAAGTTCTTACAAGTAAGAAATATCCTGTGAAGTGAATTTGCATCTGACATGCTTGAGAAGACAACAAAATATTTACAACCAAGCACCTCAGCAGTTGAACAAACAGTTTCAGTTAACATATGGAGCTTTCCTTTTCCATCATGCCACATATCAAGGTCATAAGCAAGAAGTTTGCCACAAGATGGGCTGCTGGCCACTCCTTTATTTGGATGGCTTTCCACTTGGTTGGATGGTGGTATAACCAGTTCATTACAATCAATTACTGAGTTTACTACATCAGACATGTCATGTTGTAGCATATTGTGCTCAGCAGGCGCCTCCATGTAGACACCTCTGCCCGCTTCACGATCAGCTTTCACTAAATCAGCTCTTTCTATCACGCTGGAGTCAATATCAGGTAAAATGGGTGTTAATGGTTCTGACATGCAATCTTATATACTCCTCATCAGCCTCAGTTTCCAAGTCCAGCAATGTCAAGTAACCTCTTCAAACTCTATTGTTCTTAACAAAAATGCTGTTGTATTCTGATTCCAAGATCAGGAGGCAGTATCCTTTCTGTTGGCTAACTTTCTTTATCTTCAAGATTATTAGGCAAATTAGTTCAAGCATTGAAGATGACTATCATTACCTGTTGCCAATGAATCATCCTTCATTCTGAGGCCAAAAAGCTACTTGACACGTTGCTATGACATTTTCAAGCAACTTCAGTAGTTTCTTCGTCAATAATCTAGGTATGGCCGTTATCCTCAGAATGAAGATGCAATGATACTAACTCATTTCGGACTTACATCTTCACTCAAGGCTGATTGAATTATCAACAATATTTGTATGATGAGTAGGCGTAAGTTGCGTTTTGACAATTGTTATAAGAAAGACATGTCGAGGGTAATGAAAATATTGGACTGAGTGTAATATCGGTATTTAGACTAAGATGCTAAACTTCACGGTTGCAAGTCAGATAAATATGTTACGAGTTTTTATCTTGAGTGACTATCGACTTGCATTATTCATGTTGTGAGTGATGTATATCTGTAACCAGAATCCACCTGTCCAATAATCTTTTCATTGTTGAAAGGACGATTCGAGTATTAATCATGACAGGCAAGTATTACCCTGCATTGATCAATTATATACTTAGTACTATCTATACCATTCTATATTCTGTCAAATGAAATTACTAGTCTACTTTTTTGAACTTTGTACTTTCAAATTAATCTGATTGGAAGTTTGAAGATGTAATTATTTCATTAATTAAGCTATAAGTACCACAAACACAATTATTATATCCTTATATGTGTACATGGTATGAGGAAACTACTATATATAGGTTTAAACAATAATCGGTAATGTTTGGATAATATTCTAGAATTAGCAAAGTAATTATGTACGTGTGGATGCTTAGTCACGCATGTTCATTACGCATGCATGCAATCATATAGAAAGGACATACTGTAACATAAATAATAAATATATATGTATATATATATATATATAGTATTATAGATGGACTCTCACAATATATCAAAAATCTTCTTTTTATCCACAGAAATTATAAGGGACAACGAGAGGTCAAGTTTTTGCCTGCATATTAGATTTTGACGGTGGAAGACAACTTCGCTTTGTCTATGATGGAATTCGACTTCAGCAAGCTTCCCCGGATTTCATTTCGTCCCAGATGAAAAGGTGATAATTAATGACTATTTGAAGCCTAAGATCCGCAATGGACCACTTCCCTTCAATGGAATTCCCACCATCAACATACTAGATTACTCACCTGATCAATTTCCAGGTCAGTTTTTTTATTAATTTTTTTGGTTTGCAAATAAGTTAATTATGGTGGGTTTTTTACATCATTATCGAGTTGGAAATAAATTTTATGTAGAAGTGAATTATACATGTTCATCTAGTTTAATTAGACTCTAATGGAGTACAACGTAGATCAAATTTGTCATAAGTACTACCAATATAAATATTATTATATTTGATTTAAATAAGACTTTTAAATTTATTTTAAAAATACAAAAGTAAAGTTAAAGTGTAGTTGTATTTTATTTGAAAATCAATAATTCTAATTTAAGTATATAATTTTCTTTAACTACAAATCTTTATACATTTATATCTACTCAATTAAGGATGTTTTATCTAATTTGTAATTTTATAAAGATCATGTAATATCCCTAAAAAAGTTGTGTTAGTCTTACATCAAATACCTATAAGGGTACGATGTAATATATTAGACGATTAAAGAAAATTTTTATTATGACCTTAACATATTTTCGAACACCAAAATTCCCAAATTAGGAATATAAAAATTGAGATGTTACAAGTGCTATAAGAGCAAACCCAGTTCCGTATTAGATAGATAGTGGTATTTTATGAGTCATAAAAAGGAATTTCGAGGACAAAATTTTTTTAAAGTGTGGAATGTAATATCCCTTAAAAGTTATGTTAGTCTCGCATATAATACCTAAAGGGGTACCATCCAATATATTAGATGAATGAGCGAAATTTATCATTATAGCATTAATATATTTTTGATGACGAAAATTTCAAAGTTGGGGATATAAAAATTTGGATGGTACATATCCCATCATGTACAATTCAAGTTAAGTTAATTTTTTTCATTATATTTTTATATTAGTACCTCCTTAATCAAGAATTTTTATTTTTTCTAATAAAAAATGATAAAATTGTAAAATGATAAAAGACAAGTGGACTTAATTAATTCCTAATAAGAAATGACAACACAAAAAATAAAAAAATATGACAAACTAATTTTGGCAAATTAAAGGATGATACTTTGTTATAATATAATATCGTATATAGATAAATTAGATAATTAGGAAATAACCTCTCACTAGTATTTTAATATCTTGTAATAGTAATATAATATTAATTGTCGATTCTTGAAAAATTATTAAAATTTATGGATTTTAATTTCATTTTCTTCAAGTCATGTATCTGCATCAATATTCATTCATAATTAATAAAACTTATTATTATTATTTGTAAAAACCAATATATTTTGTCATTGAGAATATTACATATTCTGACTAATATATATATAATATATACACTATAACATGATAAATACAGAATCGATGTTCCAGCCATTGTATGACAACACATGGTACTTCTTTACTCGGAGACCAACGCAAAAACAATGTTGTCATCCGACGAATACATGATGACCTTGGCGTCTGGACAAAGGAATCGAAGGACTACATCAAGATTGATGGCAAAGAAGTTGGAACCAAAAATGTTTTCAACTTTTTTATCTCAAAAATCTAAGACCAAGGGTGCCAAGGAAGAGAAGTTCAAGACTGCTTGGATAATGCACGAGTTTGCCCTTCTCATTGATAATAAAAAAGAAGAGGTAAAATATCATTTAATGTTTCATGATCGTCTAATTTTAATCTGAATGCTGTATATTTCCTATTTAATAGTTAATGTATACTATCTTCATGATATGAATGCATGCATGAATTGTCTAGCACATAAGCCATTTTTATTGTTTTGGGCGATATTGAATGTTTTTAATAGTCATCAAGTAAGCTGATATTTGCATATGTATATGCATCTATACCAGACGACGTGTTCAACTTAGTTAATTTGATGTATTGCAGGACTTAACATTATGCAAGATATACTGGTCGCCTCGTGCATCCAAGGCTTATCCACCAGAACGATTATCCCCTCCATGCCCAGAAGGTGCCCAAGATTGTCACCCTTGTCTGCAACAGAATGTTGCGGCATCAACTAGTCCAGACCAATTACAACAACTCTACCCTGAACACTGTACTCAAGATCCGGGGATAATGGAGCAACGAGGGATATCAGAGCAGCAGCAGCAGCATGACTCCTCATATATGTTACCTCCACTCCAGCTATCAGCTCAAGCATAGCAACAATAGCACAACAACAATACAATACTTAATGGGAAAACTATACCCAAGTGGAGAAAGACGAAGCTAATGCTGACTTTTCTTGGATTTTGGAAATTTTGGACATGGAAGAAGGGGAAGCCCATGAAGCAACCGCAGCCATCATCAAGCTGTTTGATCAGCCCCGCTGAGCATGAGTGAAAACAGCCGCAAATTCAACAGTCTTCAACACCAATTCAAGCTGCAAGCCGATATCCACGTTATGGCGGCGATGTGAACAACACAGCAGGCAGATACTCATTTTTGTGCCCAACTGAGCAGCAACAACAAATCTAAGCTGCAAGCCAATATCCTTATCATGGTTGCGATGGGAACAACACAGCAAGCTGCTTCCAATTTATGTGCCCAGCTGAGGAGCAGCGACAAATCCAATCTGCAAGCCAATATCCTCATCATGGTGGCGATGGGAACAACACAACAAGCAGCTTCCAATTTGTGTGCCCAGCTGCGCATCTGCAACAACAATGGCCATACATGCAACACGATCCAACACCAATCCAAGTCGCATGCAACTATCCTCATCGTGGCTGTGATGGGAACAACACAACATCGATGGTTTTGCGGAGCTTGATATATAAACAAGTCGCTTACCCGCCTAAATGTGATAAACAGAGACATGAAAAAATATATATCTAGGTGCGTAACTGTTATGAATATTGTTAGTAGATGAGTAGGGTTGTTAGTAGGGGTAATTGGGTAGGGGCGTTTGGGTCATTTCACTAGGGAAGATGCCTACAAAAGGGGGCTGTAACAGAATTGTGTAACAACTTTTGTTTTGAAAATCAAATTCACCCTTTGGAGATTGCTCCATCCCTCTCCCCTTCCTTGGAGCCCAAGACACCAAGGGCGTCCTTCTTCTCCTTCTTCTTCTCCTTCTTTGGTTGCTGAAATTGCAGCCCTTCTTCCATCCCTCTTGCTGTTGTTCTTCATCCCCTCTCTTCCAGGAAGTTCACCTTCAAGATGGCACCAGCAAAGCAGAGTTCCAAGCCTTCCAAGGGCAAGGAACTGGTTGTGGAGCTTGGAGGAGAAGCACCTTCCAGATTGGTATCAGAGCAGGTCGAGGGAGGTACGTCTTCTTCACCCCATCTTGATGAATTATCCCAAATTAGGAAGGTTCAAGATCAATTGATTGCTGCCATTACCAATATGTCAACAAAATTTGATTTATTACTGCAATCAAGAAGTGATGGTTTGGGAAATAGAGAAGGGATTGGGACAATTCAGGGGAGGGATGATCCATTGCTGGAATCCCATGTTGGACGCCCTCAAGAGGGGCTGGAATCCCATGCTGGACGTCCCCAAGGGGTGTTGTTGTCATCAGCTGAGAGGGGGCGTCACCATGAGGGGCTGTTGCAAGGTATGGTTGATCATCACCCAGGAGCCCATCCAATTTCAGCAGGGATGGGGCGACCTTGTGAAGGTGGGTTGCTTGGAAGGCGACCTTGTGAGGATGGAATGCAGGGTAGGCGACCTTGTGATGATGGATTGCAGGGTTTGAACCACCAAGAACAGCTGGAAGAGGCGCTGTTGCAAGGAGGAAGGAAGCAATTCGATATGGGCAGGAGAGGAAGAGCACCTGTTCGACAAAATTTCCAGGAAGGTGCTGTCCAAAATTGCAGGGATATTGCTGCCTATGATGACCCAAATGAAGACTTCTTGAAAGGCTCCAAGATCAGCTTCCCAAAATTTGATGGAACCAAGGACCCAATTTCATGGTTTAGTAGGGCAGAAAAATTTTTCAAGCTACACCACGTCCAAGAGAGATTGCAAGTTGAGTTGGCAAGTTTTCATTTGGAGGATGATGCACAAATTTGGTTTGATATGCTGCAAGAGCATCATGGGATGCCTAGCTGGCCTGAATTGAAGGAAGCCATGAATCTTCAGTTTGGTCCCTCGGAGTATGAGGATTTTTATGGCGACCTTACTCGGTTAAAACAGGACACATCAGTTCAAGAGTACACCGTTCAATTTAACCGGTTGGCCACTAGAGCTGGAAGCATGACTGAAAAGCAGAGAATCAGCAGCTATACTTGTGGTCTCAAGCCTCAATTAAGGATGGAGGTGAAAGCTAGGAAGCCGGACACCTTATTGGACGCTCAAGGGCTGGCTAGACATTTGGAGAACCATGTGAATCAGAAATCAGCAACAATTGGGAGAGCAATGAACAGGGGATATCAATATGCAGCTGGAACGTCTAACAAGGGAGGAAGTTTTGGGTCGGTCAAGGCTGATGTTGGGATAGCAGCAGAGCAGCAACTCAAGGAGATTCCTCATGGACGGAAATTCAGCATCAAACAATTGCAAGAGAGAAAGGAGGCTGGTTTGTGTTTCAGGTGTGACGAGAAATTTGTACCCGGACACAAGTGTAAAAGGTTATTCGTCATTGAAGTGGAAAGGGAGGAGGAAATGTCGGAGGAGGACGATAGTGACCCGGAAGATGACTCCCTTACTCCAGCCATCTCCTTGAATGCTTTGACGGGAATCATTACCTCAAACACCATGAGGGTTATCGGAAGAGTGGGTGGACACCAAGTGACAATTCTGATTGATTCGGGAAGCTCCCACAATTTTGTGAATGCAAAGCTGGTTCAGAAATTGAAGTTGCCAAAGGAAACCAGCAATGGACCCAAAGTTCAGATTGCCAATGGCGACCGAATGAGTTGTGGGGGAAGGTGTTCAGCTATCAAGATTGAATTTCCAGGATATGCTACTACTTCGGAATTTTTCATACTTCAGCTCGAAGAGATTGACATCGTTTTGGGAATCCAATGGTTGAAGACGTTGGGGCCAATCTTATGGGACTTTGAATCCCTCACGATGTCCTTCAAGGATAAGGAGAAAACAGTGGAATTAAGAGGGCAGATCACTCCTCCGGATCAGTTGTGTGATAAGAAGCGTATTTCACAATCTTTCAAACAAAGAAAACAGGGGTTATTGATGAATTTGCAAGTGGTGAACAGCAGGGGTTTGGGTCTACCGGAAACTATTTTAACAGCTCAACAACAAGAGGGATTAGATCAGCTGCTGCAAAGGTTCGACAAGGTGTTTTCAGTACCCAAGGGGCTGCCACCTACACGCCCTCATGACCACCATGTGAACCTCAAGGAGGGAACGATGCCGGTAGCCGTGAGACCGTATCGGTATCCTTACTTCCAGAAAAATGAAATTGAGAGACAAGTGAAGCAATTACTGGAGGATGGAGTAATTCAGCCTACATCAAGTCCCTATTCAGCTCCGGTGTTGCTAGTCAAGAAGAAAGATGGAAGTTGGAGGATGTGTGTTGATTATAGAGCTCTCAACAAGGCAACGATAAAGGATAAATTTCCCATTCCCAACATTGATGAACTCTTGGATGAATTACATGGTACTACCTATTTTTCTAAGCTGGATTTGAGGTCAGGTTATCATCAAATAAGAATGCATGGAGAGGATGTCCACAAAACAGCTTTCCGGACACACCATGGGCATTATGAGTTCAAGGTTATGCCGTTTGGATTATCCAATGCCCCTTCCACCTTCCAAGCTTTGATGAATGAGGTATTTGCTCCATATCTTAGAAAATTTATATTAGTTTTCTTTGATGATATTCTTATCTACAGCAAGTGTTGGGATGAACATCTATACCATCTTGAGTTGACGCTAGCTGAATTGCTTAGACATGAGTTGTATGCTAAGAAGGAAAAATGTTCTTTTGGGTTGCGTCAAATTCAGTATTTGGGACATGTTATCTCATCCGAAGGTGTTGGAGTAGACAAGGAAAAAATAGAGGCTATTGTGAATTGGCCGACGCCGAGATCAGTTAAGAATATAAGAGCTTTTTTGGGATTAGCTGGGTATTATAGAAAGTTTATCAAGGGCTTTGGTACTCTAGCAGCTCCATTGTCGGATTTACTGAAAAAGGATGCTTATCATTGGGACCTTCTCGCGGAACAAGCCTTCCATGATCTGAAACAAGCTCTCACAAAGGCTCCGGTGCTGGTGTTACCAAACTTTGATATACCCTTTGTGATTGAGTGTGACGCGAGTGGGATGGGAATAGGGGCTGTTTTGATGCAACAAAACCAGCCCATTGCATTTTTCAGTAAGAAATTGAATGGGAGAAATTTATTGCTGTCAGCTTATGAAAGGGAGATGATGGCTTTAGTGTTGGCTGTCCAAAAGTGGCGTCACTACTTGTTGGGTCGATCATTTGTGGTCCGAACAGATCATTCCAGCCTCAAGTTTTTATGGGATCAGCAGATTCATACCATGGCACAACAGAAATGGTTGGTGAAGCTGTTAGGATACGACTTTGTCATCGAATACAAACCCGGGAAGGAAAATAGAGTTGCTGATGCTTTGTCAAGACAGCAGGAAGCCGACTTGCTGGAAACCGTCGGTAATGTGTCCAAGCAAACAGGTACGCTCTCTTGTGCAGCACTCTCAGTGGCTTTGCCAAGTTGGTTAGAGGTGATAAAACAAGCCTATACTACCAATGAGCATTTGTTGAAGTTGAAACAGCAATGTGCTGACAACAAGCTGTCCTCAAGGTGGGAAGTGAGGGACGACATCTTATTTTACAAACACCGGATTTACTTGACTTCCCAAATGGATGTTATACCCATCATTCTGAAAGAGTTCCATGATGGTACTCATGAGGGGATTCAAAAGACCTTGAAGCGACTTAGAGCGGTTTTCTTTTGGTCTCGGATGCACAAGGACGTGATGAGCTATTTGCAGAATTGTGACATTTGTCAAAAGTTCAAGAGCTCCACGTTAGCACCAGCTGGATTATTACAACCACTTCCTATACCCCAACAAATATGGACTTCCATTAGCATGGACTTCATTAGTGGATTGCCAAAGAGTCATGCAAAAGATGGCATTTTTGTGGTGGTTGACAGGCTTTCCAAGTACAGCCATTTCCTTCCTATTGCTCATCCTTTTTCGGCTCAATCTATTGCCAAGTTGTTCTTTGATGAAATTTTCAAATTGCATGGAATGCCGGCTTCGATTGTATGTGACAGGGATCCAACCTTCACTAGTGCTTTTTGGAAGGAACTTTTCAGCTTACAAGGGGTCGCCTTCAACTACAGCTCCGCCTATCACCCTCAAACCGATGGCCAAACCGAAGCAATAAACAAGGTGTTGGAGCAATATTTGAGATGTTTTACAGCAGATAGACCTCATACTTGGGTTAAATGGCTGCCATGGACTGAGTTTTGTTACAATACCAGCTTCCAATCTGCAATCCGAATGAGTCCTTTCGAAGCCGTGTACAATATGCAGCCACCCACTCTTTTGTCATACATTCCCGGAACAGCTAAGACAGCAGAGGTTGATGAGGTGCTGAGGACTAGAGATCAGTTGTTGAGGGAATTGAAGGACAATTTAGCGGCGGCACAGCTGAGGATGAAACATTACCATGATCTCCGGCGCCGTGATGCTGAGTTCCAAGTAGGGCAGCAGGTCTATTTGAAACTCCAGCCATACCGACAAAATTCCTTGAGAACCAAGCGATCAAACAAACTAGCTGCTCGCTTTTATGGTCCTTTTCCAATCACCAAGTTCATTGGTCAAGTTGCTTATGAGTTGCAGCTACCAGCAGATTCTCAAATACACAACGTCTTCCACATATCTCAATTGAAAGCTTCGGTAGTTGCGGGTGTTCATGTCCATACATCTCTCCCAGCTGCAACACAAATGGAAAGTTGATGTCTGTAATTTGTTGTATTTCCAACCTTGAGGGCAAGGTTGTGTTTCATGGGGAGGGAATTGTTATGAATATTGTTAGTAGATGAGTAGGGTTGTTAGTAGGGGTAATTGGGTAGGGGCGTTTGGGTCATTTCACTAGGGAAGATGCCTACAAAAGGGGGCTGTAACAGAATTGTGTAACAACTTTTATTTTGAAAATCAAATCCACCCTTTTGAGATTGCTCCATCCCTCTCCCCTTCCTTGGAGCCCAAGACACCAAGGGCGTCCTTCTTCCCTCCTCCTTCTTCTTCTCCTTCTTTGGTTGCTGAAATTGCAGCCCTTCTTCCATCCCTCTTGCTGTTGTTCTTCATCTCCTCTCTTCCAGGAAGTTCACCTTCAAGATGGCACCAGCAAAGCAGAGTTCCAAGCCTTCCAAGGGCAAGGAACTGGTTGTGGAGCTTGGAGGAGAAGCACCTTCCAGTAACTATTACAATCCACTATTAAAGTTTATTCAAAGTATATATTGACAGCGAAATTGCAAAGCAGTACATAAGTCAGCGAAAGGTCACCATTTAGTCTTTACTAAAAGGCATGAATTAGACTTCCGGAGTTCATGTTTGCACTGTCTGAAGATGGATTTGGATTAAAAGCAGATTACCAAGACGAACCCCCAAGCACCTTTAAAGAGAGTGAAGAAGGTGCCATATGACCAGGACCAGAAGAATCATTAGTAGCTTCACCCAAGCTCAGTTTCGACATACCAACTAATTGGTCGACATTGATTGGAGTCTTTGAATGAACAGTAGTTGGCCTAACAATCTCATCAGTCTCCCTCTTCATTGAATCCACAGGATACTCACCCCAAAACGCAATCGGAAAAGGAAGGAATCAAGATAAATAAGCTGGAATGGCCAGATAGCTCCACTGTAAGCTTTCAGGCATCTGTGTTGATGCGTTACAAACGTTTGAAGGGGGGAATCCGTAGATTCATCCTGTTCTATACACGACAGCAGGAACCAATGATTTGCTATTCAACACTTCACTCTGCTAGTCAGTGATGGGGAAGAGATGTTGGGAGACCATCGGAGGTGTGTCAACACTGTAAATTAAAGAATCAATTTATATTGATAAGATACTAATGAAATGTATGCTCAAGTCTATGAATAGGAAAAGGAAAGAAAAGGTTAGGGAAAGTACATCATCAGATACAATATCGAATAAGCTTGAGCGTCTCTTCCACCTAGTAGAGTTGGCCTATCGTACGAAATATTTATGTGCATGGCTAGCGACTTGAGTTGGCGTTCTTGAAACCACAAAGAGAGTGAAGAAGGTGCTATATGACCAGGACCTGAAGAATCATTGCTAGGTTCACCCAAGCTCAATTTCGACATAGCTAATTGGTGGACATTGATTTGACTCTCTGAATGTACAAAAGTTGGCCTAACAATCTCATTAGTATCCCTCTCCATTGAATCCACAAGATACTCACCCCAGAACGCAATCGGAAAAGGAAAGAATCGCGAGAAATTAGCTGGAATGCGGATAGCATTGTAAGCTTTCAGGCATCTGTTAAACCCCAATATATAATGAGTGATTTCGTATCACAGATATGATGGAATTCTAATGGCAGAAATACTATATTACTTGGTAGAATATCAACATATATACATGCACATGAATATCAATATTACTTCAATCGATCATCACTGTAAAACCTGCATACAATCTATGGAGCAAAGTACTAATTAACCTTGCTTTTGTAAACAAAGAGTATTAATTAACCTTAAAGTAACATTTCGTCAGCACAATAAAATCTCTGATAAAATTGTGATTCCTAATAGAAACAAGTTGAAGACTACTAAACGACTCAAGTAACGGAGCCTCTAGATGTGTCATGCATTGCATCAAGTTCAAGATCAAGAAGCTAAACTTTTAAAGAGGACGTTGAATTTTAAACTTGTGGGTGGATGGTGAAATTGTAGACTCCAACGTCAGTAAGAGCTCTCTTCCGAAACCCATGTAGCAGAGTGGCAGAGGAGGTGGCCAAGGTCCTCATAGAATTGGCCAACAGCATAAGGGAAAGACGCCGCTGCTCACCGGACGTTCTCTCCGACCAGCTTCACGATGCACTCAAAGACCTGAACAGAGCCCTCAAATCCCGGCCACGCCTCTTCCTCGGCTCCGACCGTGCTCGTGGCACCAATGCATTAGCCGTCGCCGCCGCCGCGGCCATTTCCCAGAAGCCTGAAAGAGGCTCCAATGTCTCCTTGTCCTCAGTCAAGACAGACTCCTCAGCTTTGGCAGAGTGGAGGGGGAAGAAGGGAGGAGAGGCAAATGGGGTGTCTGAGAAGAAAATGTTGAGGGCAACCTTGAGCATGATTGCTGTCACAAGCCTTGAGTTCTCTGAGGCATTGCCTTTTCCTGCATTTGCATCTTTGTTGGTGGAGACTGTGGCAAGGTTGGATCTGGTGATTGAGGAGGTGGAGGAGCTGGGCAGGGTGGCAGGGTATAAAGAGTACCAAGGCAAACCTCAAGTAGAAATTCAAGTGTCTACACCAAGTGTTGCTCATGGAAACAACCATCTGGTTAGGCATGGAGTTGATTGATTCACTTCAACAAATCAAAAAGATGGGAACATTGTATGAGTCATGAAACTTACTGTAAGTACAATTGTTGGTAAAAGTGTCAGAAATGTCTATTCCAAATGGTTTGAAGGTAAGGTGTTTGAGCATCGATCTGGATGAGGACATTAGGTTGGAAACAAACCTTTACTTCAAATGGTTCCTTGAGCAACACCATGACAACGCTTATGAAGTCGAAGGTATGTTGGATAACTCTTTTTTATATATAATGAAGTAAATATAAAGGAAAAAAGTCGATTAAAACCATACTAGATTCTTTGATCAGATATTCAAAAAACTGATTTTTCTCCCACTCTTTTATTTGAAAAAATATGTGAAGAGGAAGGAGTACAATTTATCAATTTTTATATGGCGGTCACAAAGTTAAGTCCATCACGTACCTATTCGTTATAAAATTTATTGTTCATGAGAATAAAATTATATATATAACAAATTATATTTATAAGTACATTTTCTTTCGTATTTTAGAATAAAATTTTAATACATACTAAATTATATATATATATATATATATATATAAACCAAAAAAAAAGGTCTTTATTGGATGGATCCTTTCAGATCTATCGTAGAAATTGTACTAAATGTAGTAGATCATTGAACCGACCCAATATAAAACCTCGATGACCTATTAGGTATATATATAAAACTCCAAGAACACAAACAACCTTAAAAAATGTACCGTTTTACATATAAAATAACAAACAGAATTAACCTCAATAAATAGTTCTAAAATAAGAATTCAACACACAAAGCCCAAACCACATCAAAAAAATTTTCCCTTTCTTCAAAAAAAAATACCGAAACAACAAACAAAATACCAAACCTTTCTTCCTCTTGCTCTCACAATATATCCAAAATCTTCTCTTTTTTTATCCAGAAAAATTATAAGGGACAATGAGAGATCAAGTTTTTACCTCCATATTAGATTTTGACAGTGGAAGACAACTTTGCTTTGTCCGTAAGGGAATTCGACTTCATAAAGCTTCCTCCCTGATTTCGGTTTGCCCTAGATGAAAGGGTGATATATGACGACTATTTGAAGAAGAAATAACACGGTGATGGACCACTTCTCTTCAATGGAATTCCCACCATCAACATATTAGATTAC
>JAURVB010009703.1:0-76665 GCA_033002965.1 Piper betle | reverse complement strand
TGCGCCGTTTCAGTTACACATGCTGCACCAACACAACAACCGGATTTGATCCAAATGTTCAATTTTATGCAACAAACCATGCAATAATTCATGCAGAATCAACAACAACAACAACAACAACAACAGTTTATGCAACCAGTAATGGTGCAATTAAACAAGGAATCAAGTGAGTGACCCAAGGGTGTACTTCCAAGCCAACCAGAACAACCAAGGAAAGATGGTCAAGAGCATTGCAAAGCTGTAAATAGCCTAATGAAGTCAAGGACAAAAATGAAAAGCCAAACAACGAACATGAACCCAATACATTGTTTAGCTTACTCAGAAGAAAAGGGAAGAAAAGATGAGGTACATATAGAAGAGGTCAAAAAAAGGTACCATTTCCTTCTAGATTGAGGAAACAAAGTGATGAAAAACATTGCAAAATTTTTTTGATATATTTAAGAAATTACAAATTAACATACCTTTCACTGAAGCACTTGAACAAATGCCTAGTTAAGTAAAATACTTGAAGGATATTTTAGCAAAGAAAAAGAAGAGTATATGACAATGAAGTTATGGCCATGACAGAGGAATGTAGTGTTCACCTCCAAAGAAAACTACCTCATAAGATGAAAGACCGGGACAAATTTGTGATTCCATGTTCAATTGGAGGAAATATTCATTGTAATGCTTTATGTGACTTAGGTTCTAGCATTAATCTTATGCCTTTTCTATTTTCAAAAGGTTAGGAATCTAGGATATTGCTCCTACCAACATCACACTCCAGTTGGCTGACTGGTCATTGGTATATCCTAAAGAAGTCATTGAAGATGTTTTAATAAAGGTTGACAAGTTTATCTTTCCTGCAGATTTTGTGGTGCTTAAAATGGAAGGAAGGAATGACGATATACCACTCATTGTTGGGAGAGGTTTCTTAGCAATTGGGAGAACACTGATCGATGTAGCTGCTGGAAAACTTACACTTAGGGTAAACAACGATTGTGTGACATATAATATCTTTAAATCCATGAATTGCCTAGATAAAATATATGATTGTTCTAGAATTGAACTATTTAATAAAATAATGTACAAAGGGGATTAGTTAATTGATTCATTACAAAAGGCCATAAATTCTCTTTGTAAAGATGATACTGATATGGAAGAGATGATTAAAGTACTAGATTCACAACAAATCTCACCTAGAAGATTCAGAGTTGTGGAAACCTTTGATCTACCATTCCACATATTGCTGCCATCAGTTGAAGTACCACCTATTTTGGAGCTAAAGCAACTTCCAAAACATCTCAAGTATACTTTCTTAGGGCCTAATGACACTCTTCCTGTTATTATTTCTTCAGAGCTAACTATGTTACAGGAGAGAAGTTGATTAGAATACTAAAGGATCATAAGTCAGCTATTGCTTGGACTATAGTAGGCATGAAAGGCATCGATCCATCCTTTTGTATGCATACAATCAATTTAGTGGATGGATGTAGTCCAACTGTAAAGCACAACAACTCAACCCTAACATGAAAGAGGTGGTCAAGAAGGAAATTATTAAGTGGTTGGATGCTGAAGTGATATATCCCATTATTGATAGTACTTGGGTAAGTCTAGTACAATGTGTACCAAAGAAAGGAGGTATAACTGTGTAAAGAATGAACAAGATGAACTGATTTCTACAAGAACCATCACGAGATGGTGTGTGTGCATGGACTATAGGATGCTCAACAAGGCTACAAAAAAGATCACTTTCCTCTTCCTTTTGGAGATCAAATGCTTGATAGATTAGCTGGGAATACTTTTTTTTCTTGATGGATATTCAGGTTACAATCAGATTACCATTGCAGCCAAGGATCAAGAGAAGACGACGTTCACTTGTCCTTAGGGCACTTTTGCTTTTCGGCGGATGCCCTTTGGCTTGTGTAATGCTCCCACTGTATTTCAGAGATGCATGATGGCCATCTTTACTGATATGATTGAACATGTCCTAGAAGTATTCATGGATGACTTTATTGTTTTTGGAGAGATTTTTGATGATTGCTTATCTAATTTATCTTGCATTCTTAAATGTTGTCAAGACACTAATCTTATTCTTAATTTGGAAAAATGTCATTTTATGGTATAGGAAGGAATAGTTTTGAGACATAAAGTTTCATGCCAAGGACTTGAAGTAGACAAGGCAAAAGTTATAGCTATAGAGAAGCTCCCACCTCGTACATTAGTGAAAGAAATTAGAAGTTTTTAGGACATGCGGGATTCTACAGACGGTTTATAAATGATTTTTCTCAGATCTCAAAAACCTTTATGTGCTTTACTAGAAAAAATGCAAATATTTATTTTGATGATGCATGTTTGAAAGCTTTTGAGACTTGGAAACAAAAATTGATTTCAGCTCCTATTGTGATTGCATTGGATTGGTCACGACCTTTTGAATTAATGTGCGATGCAAGTGACCATGCGATATGTGTTGTATTAGGCCAAAGAAAGGGCACAATTTTTACGTAATCTACTACATTAGTAAGACATTGAATGATACACAATGCAATTATACTAAAACTAAAAAAGAGTTGTTAGCAGTAGTGCATGCTGTTGATAAGTTTAGGTCATATTTTCTAAGTTCAAAGGTTATTGTATATACTGATCATGCTACTCTAAAATACCTTTTGTCTAAGAAGGATTTCAAACCTAGACTAATCTGTTGGGTTCTTTTATTGCAGGAATTGGATGTTGAGATTAAGGTAAGGAAAGGAAAGGAAGCGATAATGTTTTAGTGGACCACCTTTCTCTGTTAAGCACAACACACAATGTTAAGGATGATCCACCCGTGAATGAGGTTTGTCCATTGAAAGTGGTGTTGTCCCATGGTTTGCTGATATAGCGAATTACTTGGTAAGTTGGAAGATGCCACCGGACTTGAACTTTCAACAAAAAAAACGATTTCTTCATGAGGCTAAGTCATATCTTTGGGATGACCCTCTTCTCTTCAAGCAATGTGCTGATGGAATGATAAGAAGATGTGTACCAGAAGATGAAATAGAGTCCATACTTCATTATTGTCACTCAACAGATTATGGCAAGCACTTTGGAAGTACTAGGACTACGATGAAAGTCCTCAAATCGGGATTATTTTGGCCTACATTATTTTGTTGAGAGATGTGATTGTTGTCAAAGGGCTGGAAATCTGTCAAGGAAAAACAAATGCCTCTCAACTCTATTCTTGAAGTGGAATTATTTAATGTATCAGGTATAGATTTTATGGGTCCTTTTCCTCCATCAAACTCTAACACTGATATTCTTTTAGCTGTCGATTATGTTTCTCAATGGGTTGAAGTAGTAGTTTTACCTTTGACTGATGCCAAGGTGTGGTTACGTTTTTAAAGAAGAATATCTTTACCAGATTTGGTACACCTCGGGCAATCATTAGTGATGGAGGGTCTCACTTTTGCAATAGGCAATTTGAAGCTTTATTAGCTAAGTATGAAGTGAAACACAAGGTTGCCATTGCTTACCATCCACAAACTAACAGCCAGGCTGAAGTATCCAATCGAGAGATTCTTAAAATTCTAGAGAAGGTAGTAAAAGGTAATAGAAAGGATTGGTCTATTCGGTTAGATGATACTTTATGAGCTTATAAAACAGCTTTCAACACACTAATTGGCATGTTCCCTTATCGATTAGTGTTTGAAAAGGCTTGTCATCTTCCCCTAGAATTAGACCATAAAGCTTTTTGGGCCATTAAAGAATTAAATTTTGACTTGGAAGCATGTGGCAAAATGAGACTATAATAACTTATTGAATTAGAAGAAATTAGGAGAGCTTCTTATGAAAATGCCTAGATCTATAAAGAAAAATCCAAACCATGGGATGATCAAAGAATTGCTTGTAAACCATTCTCTCCTAGACAAAAGGTATTGTTATATGACTTAAGATTGAAAATTTTCAAAGGAAAATTGAAATCAAGATGGTCTAGTCCTTACATAGTGCAAACAGTTTTTCCACACGGTGCAATTGAAATTAAGACTGAACAAAGAGATCGATCATTTAAACTTAATGGATGTAGACTAAAACACTACTTTGAAGGGAACAACTTTGGATGTCTTCCATCACATTAAATAAAGAATGAGGAGCAGGCGTCTGGCTGCAGATGTTAAACCAAGCCCTTCTTGGGAGGCAACCCAAGAATGGGTCAAGTGCGAATATCTGTTTTTCAAGATAATTATCCACTGACTAATTGATATGAGGGAGCTCTCTTTAATTTCTTTTTCTTTATTTTTATTTTTATTTTTTCAACACTGAAGACAATTTTTAGTTTAAGTGTGGGGGCATGCCTTAATTTTGTGCATATTGTTCATGCTCAACTCATGTTTAGATTTAGATATGCATATATATATATATATATATATATATATATATATATTACAGTTTAGTGTAAAAATTTTATTATGCAACAATATATTAGTCTCTTGGTTCAATGATACATACATGTGAATAGTCTTACCTTTCTTGGGAAAACTTGATTAATTGATATGAGGGATGAACTAAGTAAAAGATTGCATTCGAGAGTTGGTTATCTACCTTATATTATTTTCACAATCCTTTGGCTTAGATTATTTCAATGAATGTCTTACAATTAGGATTGCACATAATGGTCATGACTTTTAGAATTTTCCTTAGCGACTTTCGAGGCAAAATATTTGGCTTGCCATGTAGATGGAAAATGATGTAGGCAATTCTTTTGATGAGTCAGCGCCTTTCTTCAAGCCTACCTAATAAGAATTATCCTCTACACACAATTTTCTGGCCTTTATTATACATGTTTGTTTGATTACCCTTATTTTAGCCTTGTCCTTTTTATTGAAAATATATCTGACTGCTTGTGTCCTAGCACCCTAGTGTTTTGAATTTGTTTTAAATTCTAACAGGGATGAAACTTAGAGTAATATGGGGGAGGCATTTCTTTCATATAGTGGTGATTGAGTAAATAGTGTGGATTTTCCTAACACTTTGCTTTGAAAAAAAGAGAAAAAAAAAGAAAATGGAAAAAAAGATGAGGCAGTGATCCTCTACCGGTACACACAAGATGAAGCAATGGGCTTCCATTGGTTTGAAAAAAAAAATAGCAGATAGCCAATGGAAAATTGAAAATCAAAGAAAGTTAGTTCTAATATTGGGTCAACTCGCTACTACATTTAAGGAAGTTTGTGTCATATTATTATGGTGTTTGGGGATTTGTTGTACGTGTATGTCAGGATTTAGAAACGATTTTTAATACTAGGTGCATATCAGCCTTTGATTTTTCTATCTTGTTTATTATATTTTTGGTCCCTAGCCCCTAGCCCCGTTACAACTTATAAAGACATGCTAATTCCATTGAATTGGCATTACCTACATTAGTGGAGATAGGAGTGAAAGGTAAACATATTTAATTATGCGCTTGATTGTTTTCTCTTAGCTGAAAATGAGAATGATTAGCCAATGGATTATCTTACTTACACACACACGGAGAGCCTTCTTTTGGGTGTAATTGATGAAAGGGAATTTCTAATTTGATGGACATCTTGTTGCCTCTGGATAGTTTGATTAAGAATCATATGAAACCATAATGGGGTCTAAGTATTTTTGTGCAGTAAAATTTCTTGGTTGTGATATTTTGCTTAGGACAAGAAAAATTTAAGTTTGGGGGTGTGTTAAGTGTTTAAACTTTACAATATTTACCCATGTTCTTAATATGATTTTGTACTTCCCGGGTATAAACATTATTAATTAGGTGATATTTCTCATTTTATTCTAGTTAATTAATATTTTATGAGATATGCTTAACTTTGGAATTTTAATGCAGAAAAAGATGAAACAAATTAAGTTGTGGAATTGAAAGGTCATGGCCACCTAATGGCTACAATTTATGGTGTTGACAAAGTTCGATGAAGATGGATGTATATTGTTTTGGCTGCATTTGACTATGTCGATGAGTTGAAAATTTAAATAGACATCATAATTAATTAGACTACATCAATTTGTGAACACCCTCTTTGAATTCATGTATCTAATGCCCATCTCATCTTCTATATAATTGGGCAGTCATTTGTTGTTTGATATATCTCAACTCTTGGCAAACGAGTTTAGTAAAAAAAATATTTCTAGTTTTTATAATTATTTTCCTTTCATGATAAAAACTAGTTTCTTTTTTATCTTGTTTTCTATTTTTATGGAATAATCTTTTATTTCATTCTTGGGTAAAATAGAACTTAACATGGTTTAATTGAATTCATTTCAACCTCTTATTCTTTTATTCAATCGGATTATTTGAATTATCATATTCTTAATGCTAAGAGTAGATTGATCGCCTATTTCTTAGATCATGAGATTTAATTAGATTTCGGGAGAAATTAATTAGATTAGTCATTGATAATTCATCATATGATGAGTCTTTTGATTTGTTTGTCGTTATAGTCGGGAGATACATAACACCGTATGCGATTGTAAGGCAAATCTTAATGCATTATTTTGTTAATTAATCAACTATCACTGGGAGGTAGAAATTGAGGCAAAATATTAGAAGCATGATGGAGAGGGAGCTGCCATATCATATAATTATCCTAGATTGACAATCCGAGGGAATAGAAGATAAGAATAAGATGTGATGAATATTAAATTCATGTTAAGGAAAATTCGACTCTAGACTGAATTTTATCATTATAACTCTTTCTTTAATTTAAATTTATTACTTAGATTTAGTTAAGTCGGTTGTTTTTGTTTTGTTATTCATTTTATTTTCTTTAATTAATTTAAGGAAATTCATTTCCCTTCGGGACGATACTCAAATTCATCATTCTATTACTTGTTTTGACCATGTATACTTGCATGTTATTGAAAATATTCCAACACCATACCATCACATCAGAGCAACCCTAGCACTCTTATTTCTTCTCTACTCTCTAATTCCACTATAGCTATACCATGTGGTCCCAAGGCTCAGAAAGCCCTCTTGTGGGGTGAGGTAACTACTTAGCTATTGCTCTCGCACTAACTGTTCCACTCGATTTGTGACTAAGTGATACACGAATGGCTATAGTAAGTAATCGGTCAGTGGAAGTGCATCATAACAATAGTTGTGCAATTTGGAGGGTGGTTATGCATATCGAATTGTGGTTGTGCAACTCAGTTAGCGGCAGTGCTATCAACATGTGGAGGATCTAATCCTGATCATGTACATCATGAGCCCACTATTGTCTCTGGCATATCTAACCTCATGTGTCTATCTCCTCCGAGGTGGTTGCTAATAACTCGGCTCAAGCTATCCAACCATGCATGTCTAATCTAGAGGGAGTCTGGATTATAGTGGTGACAAGTAAGATGGTGAAACAATACTGAGCTCACACTAATCTCTTGAAATCCAAGGTGACTCCTATAAGTGTTGACTGGCTCTAAAACAACAACCACTGATTTGGCACTAGCAGATTGAGTGAAAACGGATCAAACATCTAATCTCGTGGTCCATGGTAGCCCTCATCCTCTGCGTGCCCATCCCTGTGTCTAGTGGAGCATAACCAAAACTGTTTTTGGGATGAACATAAACTAGTGGAACAGGGGGAGGTGATGGGGAAGCAGGCCCTCCTTGCTACTCATCCTCATCCACTGGTATCACCTGGAAGTAGTTCATCCCAAGTCATTTGCCCAAACTCTCATATGTGCACTAGGGACTCCACTGGCATAGCTATAGCTTCCACCCCAAGAATTTGTCTAAGGGTCAAAATTCTCAAAGATAGACCTCGAGCTATGTCTAATGGATCTTTCAATGGCACTCGATGGTCCAACTCATGTGTCAGGTAACATTGCCAGTGTCTCCACACTCCAAGCTCTCATAGGCGTCATCTCTTATAACTTCGTCTCACAATGTACACCATGTCCTAAAGAAGAAGGACTGAAGTAGTGACATGCAAAAAGGCAGACACGTGTTGTAATATCTCTGATGCTCCAAGTACTCCTAGTCACTATCTAACTCAACCTCAGTTAAGTGAACATGTAGACACTCTAACTCATCCAAATCTCTAGTATAATAAAAGGAAAGGACGGGTTTCTAAGCCTATTATAACATGCCTGTGAGATCCTTATTAGTGTCTACTGAAATCATGATCTGATATCTATCTCATAACTCCTCCATAACTGCTAACAGTGAAGCAAGCATTGATCTTTAACCTTAGTCCCACATTTAATACCTACTGGGATAAGATCTAATTTATAAGTAGAAATGGACTATAAATCTTTAACTTGGTTAACCACTTTTAAAGAAATAACTTAGCCCATTAGTTTACACTTTGGACGGGGTCGTTACAAATGGGATCAAAGCAACCTGGTTCCGTGTTAGATGGTGGGTTGGATTATGGATGTTGGCTAAGGCTGTAGGTCATGAGCCAGAGAAGGACGCGTGCTGAGGCTAGCAACGGCCGAGTGTAGGAATTTCGGGGACGAAATTTCCTAAGGTGGGTGGATTGTTAGATCCCTCAACTTAGTCCCACATTTAATACCTACTGGGATAAGATCTTGTTTATAAGTGGGAATGAACTATAGATCTTTAACTTGGTTAACCACTTTTAAAGAAATGACTTAGGCCCATTACGTTACACTTTGGACCGGGTAGTTATAAATGGTATCAAAGTAACCTGGTTTTGTGTTAGATGGTGGGTTGGACTAAGGACATTGGCTAAGGCTACCAGTCCGGGCCAAAGAAGGATGTGTGCTGAGGATAGCAACGGCCAAGTGTAGGAATTTCAAGGAAGAAATTTCCTAAGGTGGGTGGATTGTGAGATCCCTCAACTTAGTCTCGCATCTAATACCTACTGGGATAAAATCTTATTTATAAGTGGGAATGAACTATAGATCTTTAACTTGGTTAACCACTTTTAAAGAAATGATTTAGCCCATTAGTTTGCACTTTGGACTGGGTCGTTACAGATGGTATCAGAGCAACTTGGTTCTATAATAGATGGTGGGTTGGACTAGGGACATTGGTTAAAGTTACCGGTCACGAACAAGAGAAGAACGTGTGCTGAGGCTAGCAAATGGACGAGTGTAGGAATTTCGGGGACAAAATTTCCTAAGGTGGGTGGATTGTGAGATCCCTCAACTTAGTCCCACATCTAATACCTACTGAGATAAGATTCTGTTTGTAAGTGGGAATGGACTATAGATCTTAACTTGGTTAACCACTTTTAAAAGAAATGACTTAGGCCCATTACGTTGCACTTTGGGCTAGGTCATTACACAATCTGAAAGTTTGAGAAAAGATACAAGGAAACAACATGTCAGCTTGACTAAGGACAGCTCCACACACTTGGCTCTTGTTAAAACAAGAGTCTCCATCTCAATCGACCAAGACATAGACCACACACTTGGCATTTGTTAAAACAAGAGTCTTCCATCTCAATCAACCAAGACATAGCTCTGATACCAACTGTAATACCTTGATTCAAGTTCACCCAAGAACTAGATCAGAACTGTTATGATCGAGACGAGTCATGCCTAAATCAATTAATCTACAAGATTCAAACAATAAACGGACCGAAACAATGCTCTTGGGGTACTGAGAAAGGAAGACACTGCTAATGTGCAACCAAAACTCAACAATACATCGAATAAATATGTGTGAACGTGCATTAAATACAAACAAATGAACGAATGAAAACAATGATACTTTGAGGTCAAGTGTGTGAATCATCTATCTGTCCTTTCACCAAAGCCAACCCAACATAAAAGAGCACAAGACCTACATATATAATAGGAAGAACCTCCGCAATGAGTGTTGTTGTTCCAGAAAATAACTAATACAAAATAGCAAGTGGAATTTGATATTCCATGAGGAAGGAAAACCATATATAATCTCCAAAGGAACACTCAAAGGACATCTAGTAAGGAGACATCAAACTGCAGGCTCGATAACATCTCGAACTAAACTGGTGTTATACCACTCTCAACAAATGCCTCTCTTGACAATAACTGGTCCCACTCTCAAAAAATAATATTATAATATCCTAAGCCCTCTCTATACCTCCATCACTGATGACAACCCAAAGTGGCCGCAGCATTGGGGGTGAAAATCATCCAAAAGTGGAGGAAAAATCTCCTGAAAAATGGGTGGCCAATGCTAGGGTTGACATGGAGAAGAGTAGACGTGGACAAACCTGATCTTGTCACAAGGCACGATCTAAATGTCGATAACTTGTGGGCCTAATGGGGTTCACCTAGAGTATATACTATATATATGTAGTTGGAAAGCTCACATGGATGCCGACAAAAGTCAAAATTGATTTGAAGCCTAACTAAGACTCTTCAGGTAAAAATTGAGGTGACGAAGTTAATTGGGTCTCAAAATCAAACTGAGCCCAAAAGGGCAATCTGGTAGTCCAAAAATCCATATGATGCATACAAAAGAGATACTCTAAAAACTCCAAATGATCTAGTAGTCCAAAAATCTATATGATGCATGCAAAAGAGATACTCTAAAAACTCCAAATGAATATTAAGCGCTACAATGGTCTAGATCTAGCCCTAAAACCCTGAGCTAACGCAAGTATGGACTCATATACCTCATGTATATGCTGATAACTCATGCTCTGTTGTAGCATAATTGAAGCTATCATCTGTATATTAGGCATACCCAGCCTTCATAACATGCTTATACGGCTATCTAAGCCCGATATTCATGGTCTAACTGACCCAACCGAGCAAGGGAACAAGAGGGTAAAACTCTAACCCAAAGTTGGGGTTTTACAATGGGCATGGTCCGTTGATGTCACAGAAAAGGTGTTAAACCTAATGATGTATGAGTGTCACACTTAACGAGACATGGGCTAGTCCAAAACCCCAAAACTTAAGATAGTGAGGACGATCTCGAAAATTGCACCACAAGTCCTGCAAGGGTTAGGATTGACTGAAAAAGAGTTTGAACACACGATAAACAATCTAGACTCGCGAGAAACACGGTCCTAAACCTACCTAGACTCGATTCAAATAAAAACTAAAAATAAAAGCCGATACGACGTAATGTCCAACCGAGAGGTGTCAAGTACCGGGGAGAATAAGATCGTAATTCACACAAACCATACTATACATACATACACGGCAAAAAAGACTATGCAAACAACTCGATCCAGACCAAGACCGAACTGAAATTAAAACCATCAAGCAAAAATGTCGGGTTTAACAATTAAACTTTCCTCTTTTATTAAAACACCTAATTTTTCGTGTTTTACTTTTCCTACTTCTTCTATTATAAAAATATATAGGCTTTCATATTTTATGAGAGCACATGACAATATATTTAATCATCCACTTAGCATAAAAAACACCGTTATTAAATAAATAAAGTAGATGCCACATGATCCTAAATGAATTTCACTTCAGATCATAAATCTCAGGTTTGCCTGACCAAATTATATTAAAATTTATAAAATATTATTTATATTATAATTATTATTTATAAAACCTCATTGGTAGGTGCTAGCACATACATGGTCTCGTAATATTATAAATCATAATGCAAAAACATGGAATATTCGATTTTTAAATTAAATTCTCAAATTTAGATAAACGAGAGTGGAAAATATATTTTCCTGGCAAAGGATTTGCCGCGAGGTTGCCTCTTTCCCGAATGGAAGGAGATGCAGATTGTTCAATGCCCGCCACGGTCTCGACTCTCATCCCCTCATCTAGGGTTGCTAATTGAGCGAGCCAACTCGTGAGCATTTAACGTTCGGCTCGGCTCGACTCGACTCGAAACTCGACATTTAAATGCTCGAGCTCGAACTCGAATCTTACGAGTCGAGCTTGAGCAAGGTCATGTTCGACTCAACTCGACTCAGTTATAACTCGAACTCAACTCGTAGCTCGACTCGAACTCGACTTGATAAAATAATATAATAATATAGTCTTTATATTATATTATATTTATTTATTTATTTATATTATATATATACAATATAATAATAAAGAAATAAGATAGTTGACATGGTAAGTATTTAAGTTGATGACCTCAAGGTTGTGGGTTCAATCTACATTAATTGCATTTTTTTTAAGTGAGGTACTTTTGACTTTGAATCGAGCCAGTTTGAGCTCACAAACGAGTTGGGCTTGAGCTCGGGAAAATTAAACAGTTTAAGTGTATTCGAACTCGAGTCGAACTCGAACACATAAAAAGATATTCAAGTCGAATTCGAGTATGTATGTTCAAAACTCATTCGATCTCGAGTCGAGTTCAAACGAGTTTCGAACTATTCGAGCCGAGTTCGAATACAAGTTGAGTTCGGATCACTTGCTCGTTTAGCACCCCTACCCGCATGAGCCTCCCAAATCTCGTTGCACTTCTTGCCTCTTAGGCAGCCATTACCACCACGGCCCCTCGTTTCCCTCAACACCCTGCTTACTTCTTACGCCACTTCTCGCGACATCGCCGGCAGTGAAACCGCCCACGTCGCCGCGATCCAAACACTTCACCGGACCATCCAATCGGTAGGAGCGACGGGCGGTGTGTACAAAGGGCAGGGACGTAGTCAACGCGAGCTGATGACTCGCGCTTACTAGGAATTCCTCTTGTAAGTGTTCGACGCGCGCCCTCCAGCCCGATAGGGAAGAGGATGCCGCAATCAAAGCTTCCCGAGTTGTTTGGCGCGTCCTGCGCCGAGATTTGGTTCGTCGTTGCCCGACACGTGCAAAGCGCCGCCCTGGCATTCGGGCCGTGAGGGAGGAGGGGCATGCAACTCACTTGACCAGCCAATTGCCCAACCCACAATACCGTGGTGCTTGAGCGTGCGAGTCCCCCTTCAACGCTAACCGACAAAGACCAACAAGGGGTACCGAGTTGGGGGTGACTTCTCGATCATTCGTGCAAGGTCTCGTTGCACTTCTTGCATCTTAGGCAGCCATTACCACCACGGCCCCTCGTTTCCCTCAACACCCTGCTTACTTCTTACGCCATTCTACGTGTCGTTAAAACCTCACCTAATCGCCATCACTTCCCCTCTTCCCAATCAATTGAGCCGATTCCAACACTCCCCACTTCATTAAGACCATATACTATTATTATTATTATTATTATTATTATTATTATTATTAGTATATATATATATAGTAATATGTTAGTAAGAGGAAGTGTTTTTAAGTGCACAGTCTGCATCCACTCTGCCCACATATTCTCCAAGATTGTCCCACTCAGCTTGGGTCATATTTTAACTCTCGTTTTATGGAGCGGATTAGCAGGCTAAAAGCCTGATTTGTGGGTAGTGGGAATGTTTGACTGCGACACTCTAGGAATGGGCTTTTTATTTAGCTCAGCTTAGCACATCTCCTTTCCGGTTTCTACCCGCCAGCCAACGAAAGCATTTTGTAGGCATATATAAAAAGGGGGCATAGAGAGAAGGGACGAGAAGAAGGCCCAGCACAAACACAGACACAAACAGTGGCATTCTCTTTTGTTCGGGTTCCTCCCCCGCTCCCCTCCTCCCATCGCACCACCGGTAGCTTCCTTCCATTTTCTTAGATCGTTTCCAGATTTTCTTCCTCTTGAGTACTCCCCTTCTTGTATGTCATGCCTCTCCTTGTATGCACCGTTAGAATTCCGCGTTTGAATTGCGTAAAAAAATCCATTTTCCGCTCCTCTTTAGTTTTTTGGTTAAGCTTTGTGTGCTCTGGTCTGAACCCTTATTTGTTTGATGAATTGAGTTTTATGATTCCATCTTCTTATATTTGAAGGTAAATGAGACCAAAAATAAAAAATATATTTCTATTTCCTCCACAACCCAATTTGAGTGTTTGGAGTATGTTTTAGTGGAGACATCTGTGTCAATTAAAAGATTAATTTTGATTTAATTTTAAATTAATTAAATATTATTTCCTAATATGATATTAGTTCGGGATAATAATAATAATAAATCTATAAATATTATATTTTTCTATCGTCAAAAAATAAAATAAAAAATTATATTATTTTCAAAGAAAATATAATAAATCGTAAAAGTCAAACTTTTTCGTTAAGATCAAATTTAACTTGCAAGCGTAATTATTTTTGTCTTTCGTTCATTTCACTTGCCGAGAAGTTTTTATTTTATTATTTTATTATATATATTTAAAATTCTTCCCTCACACAAACAAAAAAACAGAAGTTTGTGGGCTTGTCAGAAATGCAGGATCCAGCCATGTTCCAGAGCATGAAGCTGCCCCCTTCCCGGAGCATGAGCAGCTCAAGTGCCCGAGGTGCGACTCCACCAACACCAAGTTCTGCTACTACAACAACTACAACTTCTCCCAGCCCCGCCACTTCTGCAAGAACTGCCGCCGCTACTGGACCAAGGGCGGCACCCTCCGCAACATCCCCGTCGGCGGCGGCACCCGCAAGACCAACCCCAAGAAGCCCAATACCAAGAAGCCGTCCTCCTCCTCTTCCTCCTCGCCTGGTTCGGCACCGCCGGCGGCAGCTCTTGAAGCCGCCGTCCCCAACCCGGAGCCGGCGGGTCTCTACTCCGCCGGCCAGGCCGGCTCCGACGACGACCACCCCCGGATGCTGGATGCTGCCGGGAGCTTCAACTCGCTGTTGTCGGCAAATGGGCAGTTCGGGAGCTTGATGGACGGTGTGAATCTTGGCGCTGCTGCCGCTCATCATACCCAGGAGCTGGCGTTTGGGGAGTACATGGAGAATGGGAGTGATCAGGTTTCTGGTACAGCAGGTGGTTCCATGGAAGAAGCCCGTGACTCGAGCTGCTGGAACGGTCCCCATGGATGGCCTGACCTCGCCATTTACACGCCGAGTTCGAGGTTCCAATGATGGAGAGGGTGGTACCATGGTGAAAGGTATAGGTGAAAGGTTGATTTTGTTGCTCGCTATAGAGTTTGATGGGTATCATCCCATGGCTTGGCCTGTTCAAGAAGAGTGTCTAACATGTAGATTGATTACATTCCAATCTGTTCTGATCATTTTACTACTGTATAACATATGAATGTATACAAGATGAGTGGGGTGATGTGGGTTTTTGTCAGTGTGTCGATGATAATTGTTGTCATGGTGGGCATTTTTCATGTTCTTCACGTCCTAAGCCTAATGATCTGTCCTTCAAAACTGACGATGCTTGTTTTAGCCTCGTCATTATTCAACTTTAGGGAGTGGGAAATGAGGTCGGCATGGATGTCCACTTTGTAGTGTTCCAATGATGCATGCATCGTACCGGATCGGATCCCTGCAATGTAGTCAAAATGCGTATTTCTTTGGTGTCTCCGCAACTTCTTCAAAGCCTCGCTCAGAGTGTTTTGGACATCACAAGCGGAGATTTGATTTCTTATTTAGATTGTTTAAAAGCTGGCAGCTGCATCGGTGTATGATCTCGTCACGTTGTCCAAATCAAAACATTCTCAACGTGTGGGATTCAGTGTTGGCTGGTCTTCCAAAAAAGAACAAAAAAATGTAGATGGGTGGAGGTTTGAGCAGTTTAAGTGGTGGTCTAGCTAGAGCAAAGCTATTGTTTATCACATTAGTAAACGACATTACATATGGTCATCTTCCTTTCCAATTTGATAACAGAGTTGTAACTCATAGGTGAACGATTCCGTGTCACTATTTGCAATTTGCAATTTGCGATTAATGAGAGTTGATGGTGGCTCTGATGCACAGAATCGGCCGGTTCGGGATTTAAATCGGATCGGCATCGCGCCGATCCGATTTCGGGGCCGAATCGGTCGGCCCCGAATCGGTCACCGAATCGCCCGAGTTCGGCCGATTCCGACCGATTTAACTCGGAATCGGAATCGGCCGATTTAAATCGGAATCGGTTTTTTAGGAAATTACTAAAATACCCTAGGTATGATTTTTATTAAATTATTTAAGCATGGGTAAAATGGTAATTTGGATTTTAAAAACCTAAAATCAAACCCGCTCCCCCCACACCGCCGCCACTCGTCCGCCCGCCGCCGCCCCGTTTCCGCCCTCCGCCGTGCGTCCCCGACTCCGGGCTCGCCGCCGACCGGGCTGCCGACCTCGCCGCCGACCTCGCAACGTCGCCGCCGACGTGTGGCCGGACCGAATCGGGCTGTGACGCACGAATCGCCGCCGACTCCGCCGCCGACTCCGCGCCGACTGTTCGTCCGACCGGGCTGCCGACATCCTCCGACATCGCCGCCGCGAGACTCGCCGCCGACCGGGCCGCCGGCGGCGGCGGGGTAAAGAGCGGAGGGTGGCATTCTCGTAATTAAAAGTTGACTCGAGTCTAACTCGAGTTAAAAATAATAATTAATTCTAAATAATTTTAAAAAATCTTAAAAAATATTTAAAAATATCATAAACTATAATACACAGAATAATATCAAAATAACATCAATACCTAATCTTAATATATTTATATTATGAATTGTCAAATTATTATATATGACCGATTAAACTAATTTGGACCGATTCAACTGAACCGATTCCTGACCGATTCAGACCGATTCCGATTCCGATTCCGACTCCCTGGAAAACCGATTCCGATTCCGATTCCAATTCATGCAACCATGGATGTGTCCAAAAACCTAGGTAATTTGAGTCGACTCTTTGAGATAGAGTAGTGTGTAAATTGTAAATTGTCGCTTGGGACTAGCTTGGGGTGTGGAGGGATTCAATTGGTAAGGCGTCCTGATTCCTACCAGTATGGAAATATTAAAGCGTTCAAGATAATGACGTGAAAGTGGGGCACGTTTTTTGTAACTTGTATCTCAGGGCTGACCCAGCGTGATATTCGTTGAGTACAGGGTTGAGAACTGTGAAGCCCACCATGTATGAGGTGTGTCAATATCATGGCCTTGTTTATGAAAGATTGTTCGCTTCGCTGTCAAGTGTCATGTAGAAAAATATCTTTCCACTGGTGCGGTTTCGAGACAATAAAACAATGTAATTACTTATCGTGGCTTGTAGACTTGTAGTATTTAGCGATTTTTGCCCTTCAAAAAACTATTCAGACATGAAGACGTGCCTTTAAGATATTTTTCTCCGTTTCAAACGGAGAGAATGGTGCTCTTTCCATTCAATTAGTTACGATTAAGTTGAATGTACATTATTTGATGAAGTATTGTCTGTTAAATAAGAAAAATTATAGGGCTATAGATGGTCATTATATGATTTGTTGATTTATCAACCATTCCAAACTAAATAGAGCAAAAATGATGAGGAACTTATTCATAATATTAAAAAATTGGTAAAAACTTCAATTTATTTAATCAAATTGAGTTAAAATGTAAGCGATAGTGATAAAATGCTTTATTATAGTTGATTTACTAATTTGATCGAATAATATTTAATTATTTCATATGTAATTGTAAAACTCATTTCTGCCTCAATATTAATCTTAAAATTTTTAATTGTCAAAGTAACAATTTGATGAATTTACTTAATTAAAATTATTTAATTACTTATTTCACAATTTGTAATACTAGATTGTGGTAGTTTGGATGGTTTGATTATTTTATGTTTTGTCAGTGAGAATGTATTTTAAATATATGTAATTTGTAACTAACTTAATATTATTGAATTTATAATACATAAAAGAGGTAAAAATCAACCACATAATAACTATTTGATCGACAATAAAATAGTGAAATTTTGATAAATTAAACTAGCTTATTTATAATAATTTTTAAAAAATATATATAAATATTTATAATTAATATTATTGACTAAATGATAACCTATCCATTCATATCACTAGTCGGAGGAGTATGTTTGGCAGTGAGCGGGAGAGCTGATTGTTTTGAAGCCAAGCAAAACAATTATTAACACCGTGCTGTAAGCGAATGAATTGTGTAAGGAAACAAAATAAGTAGGAGCATTATGGGCAGCAAGCACGATATGGCCAACTTGTCGCATGGTGATCGTTACCTGGTCACGTCATGGCTGCTTGAATCTTCGAGAGAGAATGGGCAGGAGCCATTAGAGCTGCTCGCAAGCCTCCTTCCACTATCAATTCATGGCCCAATTCCAAGTTTCCCTTCAAACGCAGCCCCATCTCTCTCTCCCACGTTGCCGACATGCTTCTTCCAGCATAATAAAGGCAAAAGACCAACTACTCATTGCCGCACACTCCCACACGATATCTGTTTCCTCCATAAAACATGTTTGGCAAACACTCACCGCCCTCTTTTGGGGGCTATACTGTCATTGCCTCCTGAAAATGAAACGCGTTACATTACATAATAGGTGTAAACCCGCGCTGGCCATGCTTTCAATTTTACTAAATCAAGTTTTAAACTAAGAGTATAATTGACTACAACATTTTAATATTTTAATCATACTTATTAACCTAATAAGAATGATTTTTTAAAAAAAGTGATATTCTTCCATCTATTGTTGGCATTCACCTTTTTTATTGTTGGGAATTATGTTTTAAATTAAAATTCAATTTAAAGACAGAGAAGATTTACAAATGTCATCTTAAAATTTAAATCCAGTTCTAAAGTAAGATCAATTTAAGAAAAATATTTATTCAAAATTCAATTTAAAATTAGAATTAAAATTTCCCAATATTATGAAAATATTCAATTTAAAATTTCATTTTCAATAAAATTAAATTATTTTAAAATATAATTTAAATTCACAATACTAATTGAATATTGAATTATAGTTTTGACATTAAATTTTAATTTTATAATTTCTCCATATTTTAGAACCATGTTCAAAATATAACAAACATATTAGTAAAAAAATAAATTTATTTAAAAAATCAATTTACAGTTAAAATCTAAAGTATAAGAATATACTAAAATTTAACTTAAAATTTTACATATATATATATATATATATATATATAATATATAATATATAATATACTTTAAAACTACTTTTAAAATGCCACACACCTGAAATCATGCATACGTCCTGATCTTAATATGAGAACACTCTCATAAATAGTATAAATTTATTTTTAAAAATCAATATATAAGAACCAAAATTTTGTAAATTTTTAAAATGCATTCGTTATGCATGCCCATGGTTCAATTTAAGAAACCCACTCATAAAGAGAAGATGATTCACTTTAAGAAGCACAATCATTAAAAATAAAAAAAGAAAAGTTTAATTTAAAATAAGAATAGAAATGTTCAAATATTTTGAAATTTTAATTTAAATTTGCATTACAAAAACTTTAAATCTATTATGAATCTATCCTAAAAACACCAAATACCAGAGATTATTCATAGCTCATGATCCAAATATAAGAAAGTGGACCCACTCATTAGAAAAAAATTATATTTGGGTTAAGTTTCATTGGAGAAACAAAGTTTTCTAATTATGTATTGAAAAAGCAATCTCAATTAAAAATTGAAATACCTTCAGGTACTAAATTTCTAATTTTAAATAAAACTTTTTAACTTCAAAATCCCCTTTAAAACTATTTTAAAAATAACATGTACTTGATATTATGTGTAAAACCACACCTTCGGGTTTTACCCGTTTATTATTTTACTCAATTTAGGTAAGTCTCAAGTTAGTTCGAGTCCGTTCAACTTTTAGACTAGTGTAAAAGCCCAGCTTCAGGTTAGGGTTTTACCCGATTTTAATTTTGCCTGATTCGGACCAATCTCGATTCTGTTCGAGGGAGCTCGAGCAAGAATAATTTTAAGAATATGAGTATGAGGTTGTCATATGAGCATGTTATAGAAGTTAAATATGCCCAAGATGCATATAATAATTTCAGCTATAATACAGTAGAACATGAATTATTAGTGTATACATGAGGTATACTTTTAATTTTTATGAGTTAGCTAAGATTTTAGGCCTAGATTTAGGTCGTTATAGCATTTATTATTATTTTGGGATTTTCAGGGTATCTCATTTACATGCATCATAGGGATTTTAGATCACTAGATTATGCCCCTATGGGCCCAGCTTGATTGAGTCATAGGTTTTTACTCGATTGAGTTCATAGTTTGATGCTTATTTAACCTTTTTTGCCTCGATTCTTCTTTATTGAGTCACTTTTAGGACTAGAGTCAGTTTTGACCTTGGATGGTCTTGATCTGAACTTTCGGTCCATATGTATATTGCATATACCCATAGGTGGGCCCCACTAAGCCACCAGCTGTCAAACATCTGGATTGTGCCACGTGGCATTATCAAAGTCGTCCGCTCAACCCTAGCCTCACATATCAACTTTCAAAGGTTTTCTCCCACCTTTTTAGAGTTTTACACCTATTGCGCTACCGCCATTTCGACTCGCCATCGACGAGACCCCAACCCTCCTCTGGCCTCCAAATTGGTATGGCTGTGACCACCTCATGTATACACTGTTTATTGGCACCGTCGCCGCTATTGGCATTATCGCAACCCTCCTTCGGCCACCGGATTGATACGGCACGGTCAGACCCACAGTCACCATCGGTGCTGCCATAATCACCGTCGGCAACTGAGTTTTTGATCACTGTTCATCACCGCCGCCACCACCCTTTCGGCTATTTTCAGGCACCGGTGAGACACCTCCGGCCAGTTCTGACCACCCACAGAGCTTCATCATAGAGAGATCTTCATTTTGTGACCATCCACGACCACCGCAGCGGCCGCAATCGCCGCCAGTGATGTCGCCGCACCCTGTAGAGAAGCCATGTCTTTCTGGCCAACCACCGGCCAGATTCGACCAATTGCCACTACCATTACGTTCCCCATCCTCCGCTCCATCGATCCCGACTAGCGGCGACACAATCGACATTTTTCAGCGACGGGCACCACCGCCCTCCATTCGGCCCGTTTATCAGTGACAACGTCCACCATTCACGTTCATGTCCACCTGGCCATGCTCGAGTCCGCCTGCCCGTGCCTAAGTTCATGTCCATCATGTCTGCCCAGTTAACTTGACCTATTTTCCAATTAACACAGACCGAGTTGGTTTTGTTTGGTTTGGTCTGACTCAACACAGTTCGGTCTAATTCAGCTCATTTTTAGCCCGTTTTTTGTCGTTTCTCGAACAATTTTGGTAATTAGAGATCCCTCACATTAGTTACATGCATATTTCCATTGTTTAGTATGTTTGGATGTTATGAGTATTTTCTTTATTTATTAATTATTTTATTTTATTTTATTTATTTATTTATTCATTATTATTTATTTTTTATTATTTAATATTTGTTGACTATGATAAATGATTATGTGACTAATTATTGTTATTGATAATGAGTGTATTTATTTACCTAATTATCTATGAGTGTATTATTTATTTATTTATTTATTTATTATTATGTCTTAATTTATGTGCCAGGTGTTTAGTTATAGGCTTGTTAGCACTGTTTTCTTTATTAGGATGTATTGATGATATAAACATGCACCACAAACATACATCATATAGAGACATCGGTATATTACTTAGCACTAGGTTTCAATGTAGGTTACGGAATCTGAGCTCGGCATAGAAGTGTCGATACACTTGGAGCTTAGACCACAGGTCTGTAGGACTCTCCCTTTTTGCTTGACTCCCTGCATGTAGAATTTAATCATATTTTAGACGTAGGACAACATCGACGTTGTTTTATTAGATCCTTTCGATGTCGAGCTATTTAACCATGCTTTCTACACATGTTTAATAAAACTATAAGGATGAGATCCCTTATTGGTTTTTGAACTAAAGCTCTAAAAATTATGATATAAGCCTCTTTCCTAAACCTATTATATAAGTACGCACATTTGTATGGATTTCATGAATTAGAGAGTGAGTGGTATGGAGATATATATGGACCGCACTAATACTCCTTCAAACCCTAAGTTAGTGCGGTGTGTGAGGGTACTGCATAACGTAGCACATTTTCAGAATTTGTGGCACTAACTTAACTCTTCCTTTTGCCACTCAAGTACCATGGCCGGTGCAATATGGAGGATGTGAGGGCGTAAGCATTGTATGTATGAATATGATTATGAGCCATGCATGTAGGCTGACACTTGTTTAAGTATGTTTGCTTATTGCCCAGTGTGACGCAATTGTAAAGTTTCATAAGTTTCTATGGGAAATGGAATACCCATTTGTCAGTTTGTATTAGTTATTTTTCGGACCAGTAACATTTGTTACTAACATTTTTCATATAATATATGTAGGTCTTGTAAATCTTGAGTCGACTTTGGTGGAAGGATAGATAAACACTATACACACTTGAGCTCAACACATTTATTTCTTTTCTTACTTTCACTTATATTGGATGTGTTTTTATGTATATTTAACAATGTTTTCCATTCTCATGATACCAAGAGGTTGCTTTGATCTATTTTATCAATCGAGTCTTACTGACCAACACCTTTAAATATGACTCGACTTGATCGTAACATTTCTGATTCGGTTCTTAGGTGAACCGAAATCAAGGTATTACACCATGAATATGGGGCCCAGATAACTATATGAGCATGTTATAGAGGTTGGGTATGCCTAATATATAACACCTCAATTCGGTTCACCCGCTAACCGAACTATTCATTAATCTACTTAATTCGGTTAAGCTAACCTCAGTGTCATAAGATGGTGGTGCAAGCATTCAATCCATAGATGAAATGCTTAGTCTCTATCGTGGTTCTAGATGGATGCTATGATATGCAATTCATATTCAAAACAAAACAAACTCATTAAAAGTTCAAAAAATAATAATAATTTTTAAAACAAAACGGATAGAGTCTCCCCTAAAAGTACAATAGGGATCACCTTGTGAACAACAAACAATACATGTACATAGAAATAAAATATAGAATGTTTCCAAAACATATTATTTTTCTCGCAACGCTCACATTATAATCCATTTTTATTCTTCTGAGCTAGGTCTAGACTCCATTGCTTAGCTTGTTTAGTTCTATTCACAATTATCATCATATGTAAAAGATTTTATAGTTTTCTCACAACATTCCTGCAATAGCATTCCAATATATATATATATATATATATCCATAACCATTACCAACAGTTCATCACACCACATTGTTATTCATTCCATATGGCAGGTATATGTGTGCATGGTGCATCGCTGTTCCTTCACAGTCCCGACAACGCTTAATCATTCTGGTTCTCACCTACATATATAATAGAAAAACATCAGTAACAAATATTACTAGTATGGAAATAACTAATAATCAAACTGGCACAAGAGAGCTGACTCTCCTATTAAATGAAATCATTCATATACTTATGTATTAGAAACTCTCATAAGGGTACTAATTAGGAGTCGTTGGCCTCGGCTCAACAGCATCTCATTATTACTCGTAAGATGCCTCGACAAATTTTCAAACTATCCCTTGCACGGGAAAATCAATTATCCTAAAGCCCTCTACATCCTTTGTATCACTCCTACCCCTAAGCACAGAGGCCGAGTACTCTCAGGCAAATGCCTTTAGTACCTTTTGAATCCACAAGTCTAGACATGCATTGTATTGTAGTACTAGTAAGCCTCTACACTTCTCCAGGTTTGAGGAACTCAAAGGTGGAGTTGTTAGGTTCCCTAAAAAATGGAATGACCTGCTTACCAATCCAAAGCCCGCTTTGCTCGCACTTGCCTACTCATGGTGCATGTGAGTCGACTTTTCCTTATCTCACATCTCATTAAAAAACCCAAGAAAACTATATAGTAGGCCAGAAGGTATCATGATTTGGATCTGAGTTTTCAAAAACAAACTCGATGGATTTCATCCTTGAGGGTTATTAATCCAAAAATTCGTATGACTAAATGGCCCGTACGGAGTGGGATACGATAAATCCATCACTCGATGTCCGCTTACCTGTTAAAACAAATCACGATAAAGTGAAAGAGTTAAACCAAAAGCAAGTTCTAAACAGACCTAGTAAAAGCTTCAATTGTATCCATACGCCTAGGCGGCGAGCTCATACTTCGTACCTACACTTCAAAACTAAACACTAACTCCTGTTATGATGTATTCACACATCCTCATTAGTATACTCAATCAAAGCACTCACATCAATCCGCATCATGATTTTCTAAGCTACATTGCAGGTAATTAACAATTCATACTCAATTTACCTAATTAGTTCATTAGCATTTATTTCATTATAATTCAAATCATACAAATTTATTTTATTTACAATCAAAATATTTAATCACGCCAATCAATTAAATTATTTCATGTTGTGCTAATAATTATCAATTTTAATTAATTAGGTCGAAGGCTATTATGCCTCGTTTTGTCAGCAATCAATGACGACTCGGGTTTATCGCAATGTTTGAGACTCAAATTCGGCACCCGACAGCATTCGAAGTTCAATCGGGTTTTGCTAAATAAATTCGAGTAAAACCTAGCAAATTCCAGCAATTTGATTTTCTGGCAGCTTTCGGTGATTTTCCAGCAGTTTCCTGCGGCTTTCTGGCAATTTTTCGATGACTTTTTTGACGAGGTGATTGGGCTTATGGGTCAGCACCAGCTCGGTGAGCTCAATACGGCAGTTGTGAGTCTGCTGAGGGTGGCAATCTCATGAATTAAAGTTGACTGAACTCCTACTCGTGTCAAAAATAATAACTAGCTCCTAATAAATTCCAAAAATAAAAATAAAAAAATTCTATAAAATATAATAAACTCCATAACATCAAGATGACATGTTCTATAAGTAATAACCCACCTAAACTATTATATAACGCGTCCTAATGAGTTATTTAGCCTAAAAAATTCTATGATCAAATATTAAAAAATAACTCCATATTGTCATATAATCTAATAACTCATTTCTCATCATTTTTCTAACCTTATCATCATATACTCAGGTACACTTGACCCTCATCGCTCATAATGTACATCTGGCCTCAGCCTAGCACGCGAGTCATAAAGCTGACTCGCTCGAACCAACGACCGAATTGACTGGTTTGCTAATGTAAAACTCTTACTCGAGTTACAGGTTTTACACTATATACAGATGATAGCTTCCGTTATTATACAATAGAGCTTGAGTTATCAGCGTATACACAATGTATAGGATTTTTTTTTCTGTGTTAGCCCACAGTTTTAAAGTTAGATCTAAGTCATTACAATGTTTAGTATCCATTTGGATTTTTTAGGGTATCTATTTTGCATGCTTCATAAAGATTTTGAATTACCAAATTGCCCTTATGGGCTTAAGTTTGATTTGAGTTTCAAATTTTTGTTTGATTGAGCTCTGGGTTTCAAGGCTCATTTAACTTTCTTGCCTTGATTTCCGACCATACAGTCACTTTTAGGCTTTAAGTTAGTTTTGACTTTTGTAGGTGTCAATCCGAGTTTATATATATATATATATTATTTGTATATACCCTAGGTGGACCCACTAAGCCCAAATCTTGTCAGATGTCCAGATCATGCCATGTGGCAAGACTGGGTTCAGCCACATCAGCCCTAGCATTGGCCACCCATTTTTCATGAGATTTGTTCCTCTTTGTTGGATGATTTTCTATCGCCTAGCACCGTCGCCACTTTGTGCCACCACCGATGAGACTTTGGATAGCCTCTGGTCACTGGACCAGCACCACCCTAACCACCTCGTGGTCGGCTATCAATCTAGTCCCTCCTCCGGCTCCGGCGCCTCTATTGCAGCTGGTGACGTCACCTTGCTCATCGGTTTCTACAGTTGTTGCCGTCTTTCGGGGAATTTTTCGACACCTGTGAGATCATCCACCCAGATAGCTTCCCCCTATCAAGGCCAAGATTTTAAGATCACCCCTGACCTCCACCATGGCCGTGAACATCGTCGATGACTCCCACATTTCCGGCGGCATTTTATTCATTTTTCTGTCATTTCTGGCCGGTCGCCAACCGAACACCGTCAGCCATCAGCTCAAACACCTTCCCCACTCGACGACCAACTGATTGAACCTAGCCCACCTACCCTAGCGGTGATTTCCTCATTTTCAGATAGTTTTTCGGTCGACAACAACCGACTCCGTGAATCACCACCCCCATCACACTCCCCATCTTCCCCTCTGTCAATCGTGCCCATGTTTGTGTCGGCCCATTTGCCCATGTCCATGTCCCTTTGCCTGAGTCTACTCTTCATGTTTTCCCTGGTCTGACCATATCCACTTACCCGTGTCCGTGTCCAGCTACCCGGCCTAGCTAACTAAGTCTATCCATGCTCACCTAAGAGCTCGACTCAACTAAGTTTACCGAGTTGACTCAACAACCCATTTTCGGTCATTTTCATCTCGTTTTCGTCAGTTTTTAACCGTTTTTTATAATTTGAAACTCCCTACATTAGTTTAGATACATATTCATGTTGTTTAATATGTTTGATAGTATGAGTGTTTTTCTTTATTTACTATTCATTTATTTATTTTTTATTATTTATGTCTAGTTATTTATATATTTGTCAATTATGATGAATGTGTGTATAATTATTTGTTATTATTGATGTTGTATTTATTAATTGATAATATTTTTGTTCATGTTTATCTTATTTAATTTAATTAATTGATTAATTATTATTTATTTGCTCACTCACGTTATTATTTATTTGTGTTTAGTCATGCATTCGTATTAATATTATTGAAGATTACTTGTTATTAGTGATTTATTCTTTTATTTTCTTAAATAATTATCCATTTATTTATTTACTTACTTACTTACTTGTTTGTGTACGTATTAATATTACTTGTGTGTAGTTGCATATTTATTTAGTATTATTTATATTATTATTGTTATTCATGAATAGTATTTTATTATTTTTACATATTTATTATTCATCTATATATTCATGAGTTTATGTATTCACTTATTAAATGGCTATTTATTTATTATTTATTATTTAATTATTTATTTATCTTCATGAGCATTTAATTTGTTATTTACTAGTTTTTCCTTTTTTTCATGATATTTACTAGAGTACCTATTATTTTATTTTGTTCTTTTATTTATTTGGCTAATTTTATTTGTATATTTATTTATTGTCTGTGTGTCTTGTTTTGTGTGCCAGACGTCATTCAGTTATTCCCTTTGTATTGTTTTTTGATTGAGTTGATCTAATTGTTGATGTGAGTACATTCACGACCATGCATTATATAGAATTGTCAGTGTTTTATTTAGTAGTGGGTTCTAAAGTCTGAGCACATCGTAGAGGTACCAATATGCTTAGAGTGTGGACCAAGTCCATGAGGACTCTTCTCAGGTTTATTGCTTACTATATGGCGGATTTTATTTTAAAATGTAGGATATGTAAAGTGATTGTTTTATTAGACCCCACTTAACACGGGCCATTTAGACGCATTTTACTTCAGTGATTGATAACCCTTAAGGATAAGATCCCTCGTGTTATTTTTGAACTTAGCTCCAACTCAGATTGCATTGAGGCCTACTTATATGATTCCCTTCTCAACCCTATATATAGTTTTTATCGAGTTTTCAATGAGCCAAGAGTTAGCGAATTTGACCTCGCTTACACCATAAGCGAGCGCATATGCAGGTCGTAGTGGGCTCTGGATTAGTGAGAAGGATGTTTTATTCCCAAAGGATCCTGACATCTCTACGTCTTGAGTTTCCTCACACGCAGAGAGGCATGGAGTAGACACAACATATATTTAGATTTGTGATATCAAAGGGTACTGAAAGCGACTGTTTGAGAGCCCTTGTGCTCTAGGCCATGAGTTATATGAAGCTTTGGAGAGGGCTTATGTTATGTATTTTTTCCCCAAGAGTGGGATTAGTTATTGCCAAGAGAGGCATTTGCCAAGAGTGGGCAATACCAGTTTAGTTTGGGATGCTATTGACTATGCAGCTAGATGACTCCTCAGTAGATATCCTTTGAGTATTTCCATAGTGATTATATATAATTTTCCTTTGTAGTGGAATATTTGTCAATTTATACTTATTATTTTCTAGAGATTATATATGGTTTTCTTTCCTCGTAGAATACTTGCCAATTGTACTAGTTATTTTTTGGACCAGTGATACCTGATGCTGATGTTTTATTTTAATACATATGTAGGTCTTGGTTTCCTATATACTTGGTCGATTTTGGTGGAAGGATAGATATACGCTACACACACTTAAGTTTAATGCATCGTTGTTTTCTTTTACTCTTTTGGATGTGTTCGATGCATGTTTGTGTATTTACTTGATTTATTATAATGTGTCTTCATTCATCAAGATGTTAAGATGGTTGTTTCGATCTATTTTTATACAAGTCATGCAGATTAATTGATTTATACATGACTCGACTTAATCCGAGTTCTTAGGTGAACAAGAATCGAGTTGATACATTGCATAGTCTATTATAAGTGCGTACCTAAATAAAATAAAGTATTCTAAAAATTTAATTAAAAAAATAGCATTAAAATGTTTTAATATTTAACAAGTCAAATTTAAATCTCAATCCTATTTAAAAATTGAAACAAAAAATAGTTTACAAAATCTATTTAAACCATTTAAAATTCTAAGTACCCAGGATCATGTGCTGCCCATGATCTAAATATGAGAAAAGAAATTCATTCATAAAAAGAAATTTACTTGAAAAGTTACATTAAGTTAAAACCAAAATTTCGAAATAGTTGAAAATCTAGTTAAGTATGTAATCCCAATTAAATTTGGAATACTTTCTGTAGACTGCCTTTATCAAAGCCAATCAGACAGGCTCATGACCAAGCAAGGCCCATTCAACGATGGGCCACTAATGGACACCGAAGGGAGAGTGTCGTCTCGCACCCTTGACCAGAAATAAATAAATTGACTCGACAACGGGAAGATTTAGCCGGTAAGGCACCCTATGAGAACATTTAAATTAGCAGGCATCATGTTGTATTAGGAAATGTACGCATCTACTCTTCTACACCCTTTATTTATATTAAGACGATGGGGATTTTTTTTCGTTCTTATCGTATTTTAGTTTTTTTACCTTATAATTAATTCTAACCTCACAATAATTTTATAAGTCCTAAATCCTTACTTAATTTAGAATTATGATTATTATTATATTTATTTTTGAAAAAGCATGAGACTATAATTCTACTTAAATAAGGAATTATAAAACTAGCATTCGAATTAAAAATCATTAAAAATAAGTTATATTTAGTTATTAAATTTTTTTACTTATTGAAATTACTTGTTTATATAGTTGTGTATAACTATATATATTGTTAAACACAAATAAATATTTTTTATTTTTATTTTAAAAAATATCATAATAATTTTGAAATTAATTTTATATATTCTTAATTATTATATTATTAATTAATTTTAAACATACCCCGCGCAATGTACCGTCTGTGGCTAGTTATTAATAAAAGTGGAATTTAATATTAGCTTTGGATTAAAAATATGAAAATCAATTAATTAAAATACAATAAAAATTTTAAAAATATAATAAAAATACCTCCTGCATGGTTCGAATCTTGCTAACTTTCATTTTTTTTAAAAAATAATAATAATATTTCACGTTAAAATATCACGGGTTCAAGCCCAGCTAACATCAACTTCTAACTTCTTACTAATAATAGTCTATCTAATTGTCTTAAAAAATATAATAAAAAATCAAATGGTTATAATTCATATTTTCATGTAAATAAAATATATCTTTAAAATTAATCACAATTTAAATGTAAGATATTAAATTGTTAAAATCTATCTTATTATTTAAATATGTTTATATATAAAAAATTAAAATTTATATCGTATAGGCTACGCATAACACAATATTTTGCTTAATATTAATAAAAAAGAACAAAATTTTATATTACGTTGAAAAATGGGAAGTCCAACTAATCAAAATACAATAAAAACATCAAATTATTATAGTCTATTTCTTAATTTAATTAGATCCTATCTTTAATATCATAATTTATTTTTAAGATCGATAACATCAATGCCATAAATTCTAACACAAACCCTTATGACATTTTCCCTAGTTTTAATAAAGTTTTAAGAAAATTTCCACCAAAAGAAAGCCCATATAATTTATTTTTGATGGGTATAATTATTGAAAAAGTTTTGTTCAAGGAGTGAAATAATTATAAAGGAATCAAGATCAATAAAACAACTTATATTGTAGATAAATTTAATTATATATATATATAAACTCATGTTAAATAATATAATAAATAATAATAATTGAATATATTAAAATATAGATTTTGTTTAATTCTAACTAAAAAATATATCCTAATTGAAAGAAAATATGTTATAAATATTTAATTTATTATTGCTATTTTTTAATATATTGTGATTAATCAAATCTTTTATTTTTAATAATCAGGTTTTTAACTAATAAGAGTAAATTTATTATTTAATTTATTTTTAATCACAGGGTCGTGTTTCTTTTTCATTAATAAAAATAAATTAATTATTTAATTAATTTCGGACAATTAGTCAGTTGTCCGAAGTCCATCGTACGAGTCCAAATCCACTTCTCAGCAGATTTAGTGGGATCTGGGGACGCGTTATCACGACGCAGTGGGACGATTTCTTCCGTCTCCGATTTTTAACCTAAGATTAAGAATCGGTACATGTTTTCCAATCGCAAGGCGATGGGTATCTTGGAATACCTGTTTTGCGAATATTTTATTATGGTATAATAGCTACATCGATTGACCGATCAATCTCACGCCAACCAGGTATTGCGTCCTGGCTCCTTTCATGTTATTTCTTATCCTTGCCCAGGATAACGTGTGTGTGTTTGATCCAACTAAATAGTTAAATGGATTTGATTTGACAGTGGATTTGATTTGAAAGTTTAATTATTCTTGTTGTTAGTGATCTTGTTTTTAGTAATGTACAGAAAATTTTCAAGAAAATAAATGTTGTCTTCAATGATCTTGTCCTCAGTAATCAACAACATAATTTCAACAGAAAAATAAAAGTTGGTGTTTTTGATCTTGTTCTGGGCGTAAACAGTGATTCGAGTAAATGTTTTCAACCCCTTTCTGGCTAGGTTAGTGTGAATTGTGTTGATGATAATGATGATGACGGCACATTTTTCAAATAGCCTGTTACCACTACAATTTACTGCAGTTCTTAACTAGAATGATTATGATTTTAGCCATGAACTATACTTGTAATTATTGCTTCTTGACTAGTTAAAAGAAGTCTATTGACCTAATAAATTAGGTATTTTGATCAACCAACGCTATGGAAGAGAAAGGATTGTTACAATCCAAGGAGCTTTACCAGGTACTGTTTCAGACTTATTTCTTATTGTGCTTCTTGTTTTCCACCACTCAAGAACATAATGCATAGAAATAAATGTGAAAAATCTGACCTGCCCAAATTTGCAGTATATCTTGAAGACTAGTGTTGAACCACGGGAACCGGATGTTCTCAAAGAATTGAGAAATGCTACTGCAAACCACCCCCAGTAGTTGGCTCTACTCAAATCTTATTGGGTTTTTTTTTGGGGTGTCTTCTGTGTTGTCTTTCAAGTCTTTGGTACTTGCAAGCTTGTTATATGCTGTAGTTTTTGTATTCAGGAAAGAAATGAGCACTGCGGAAGATGGTGGACAACTGATTGCCTTGCTGTTGAAACTTGCAAATGCGAAGAAGACAATCGAAGTGGGTGTCTTCACAGGATATTCACTTCTTCTGACAGCTCTAACAATACCAGATGATGGCCAAGTCCCTCCTAGCAACGATGTTCTTTATTTTTTATGCCCTTTACTTCACAGTGTCACTTTTAACTAGATTTCATGTTCAGATCGTAGCCATCGACAAGGAAGTTGAAGCTTACAACATTGGATTGCCAATCATCAAGAAAGCTGGTGTAGAGCACAAGATCAACTTCATTCAGTCCCCTGCCGTTACAGCTCTTGACAAATTACTGGAAAATGTAAGTATAGCTCAACTAAAGTTGTTTTGCTTTGAAGAACTGGCTTGTAGCAAAGACATCCAAATAAATTGAAATCAATAGCTAATCAATATCCTCCGAATTCATCTGAGTTTTGCAGCCCGACAACGTAGGATCATTTGATTTTGCGTACGTTGATGCTGATAAAGTAAACTATTGGAACTATCATGAGAAGCTGCTGAAGCTGGTGAGAATTGGAGGGCTCCTTGTTTATGATAATACTCTTTGGGGAGGATCAGTTGCGATGCCGGAGTCGATATCACCGGAGTGGACAAGAGCATCAAGGTCTTATGCCATCAAATTTAACGAAATGATTGCAGCTGATTCTCGTATTCAAATAGCTCAAGTTGCAACAGGTGATGGAGTGACAATTTGTCTGCGCCTTCGCTAACAAAAGATTTTATTCTTCCTGAACTTCAAAGGCTTTAGTTTCCTTAGATGCACTTATATAAATGCTACCAATAATCTTCTTGGGTAACTCTATGTTTTCTATATGTACACTTACAATGGATTGATGACATGAGTGTCAGCAAATCCAATCGTTTGGCTTGTTCATGTGGAATTATCTTCCTCACGGACGAGTCCTCTGTTTGAGCAATGGCAATCTTCTGGCTTGTTCATGTGGAATTATCTTACTCAAGGATGAGTCCTCTCTTTGAGCAACTCTAGAATGAGGTTTGTATACGAGGATCACGCCAAAGTACTATGAACGTCGAGTTAAGTGCACGGATGATGTAGCATAGGTTAGAAATAGAGACCACTAACCTAGCTAGGCAAAGACAAGATGAAAGGGGACCAACCCTAACGGACTAGGAACAGAGGCAACCACAACTCTTATCAAACGGGGACGAATAATGACAGCATGCAAAAGCGTCCCCTTTCATCAACGGACCCAACAAATATTTGCTTAAAGGCATGACTCCAAAACAGATTCCCAAACAACCGAAAGCAATCCTAGACTCTTAAGAACAATCAGCCCAAAACCAAACTCGTGCAAGGCCTCTTAGTACTGCCCAAAATAATTGATAATCTAAGCCCCTTACACAATCAGCAAATAATGAACACCAAAGCAGATGAACACGATCACTTCAATTGAACTTGCATGATCAAACAGCAAGGCAACATCTGAGTAGGACTGCAAGACTAGATATCTAATGAATCAGCAGATTAAACAGACCATCACTTGGACAATATAAAACAGTCATCAGGAATGAACAAACATTACCGGCTGAGGCAGTCACTACATCTGTTATATGCTTGAAACGAACATAAACTAACATGATAATTAACACAAATACCAGATCATGCCACACTCGCATATCAATTCTTCCAAACACAACATAAATAGTTATGTTGAGTAAGGTGAAATACCTGTACTCCCGTCATGTTACGACATAGAACCCAAATCGATGTGTTGTGGATCTTTCAAGCAAACAAGTCTCAAACTGATTCAAGGCAAGAAAGGATTCAGCACACATAATACCCATAGAACTAATTTTAGAAATCAAATCAAAGACTACTAACATGGTAGAGATGATCTAGTTTAATGTTCTAATTATGGATTTGAAAACAAAATCAATTGTGATGAGATTTGGTTTCTATATGGTGAGAAAACATTTAGGAATGACAAGTTAAATTAGCACAATGGGTGTTTTTATCCATGTTTTGTTTCTGTGCAGATGAATTAAATCAATTATATCAGTAGAAATTCGCTTAAAGGCTGCTCTGTTTTTGTGCCAATTGTGGAAATTAAGATTAGTTAATTGGATCATGAACACAGTAAATTGTTCAAAGCTCATATGGGTGTTTCTTTCATGCATGGTTACTTTGTTAGCGCGTAAAAGGACATCATCTCATATGGGTATTCTCATGCGAGCAAATAAGAGTTGTTGAAATCCAGCGGTGTAATGTGGGGATGGTGTAAGCTATGTGTAGCCACAACTTAACTTGATTAAAAGGTCCTTACGAGAATTGACTGCATCGGCTATCTTTTGCATGACCAGGATGTCACCCATCTTATTTATTTTGCACATTAATCTGCCCATGGATCCTAGTTGCATGGTCGTCGTCATCAACTAATGGAACGGCATCACAATTCTTATTGGGAAAGGTATTTTTGTTTAAACGTAATACAAAAATGAAGAAAGAATTGTCAAAGATTTAAGAATAACTACCTGCAATATGACATACCTGTAGGATGTCTTTTAATTGTCTATTTGGCTCTACCAAGCTATGATGTGTGTTTGCAAGCAACAAAATTAGGAAGGCAACCCAACCACCACCATCGAGCTATTTAATTACACTCATAAAAGGTAATTTCATGGACAACAAATCCCGAATGATTAGTGTAAGTGCATCTTTGCTTTAAACTTTAGTTTTTTCAGTATTTAAGTTTTATAATTATTACATTTATTTATTTAATAGGAAAAGATTCAAACAGAAATGGTTGCAAAATATGGTGAGGGCACAACTACCTATCCTATCATTTATCCAGACATATGAGCGTTGGCAACAGGGAGGATGGGCTCAGAGATGGACAGTATGCAGATGTAATTCTTCGAACTCGTGCTAGTAAGTCGGCATCAACCTCTCATAGAGGGAGACGAGAGCTTACACCTCCCCCACCGCCTCCAAATGTGGAAGAGATGATACTCTAATTTAGAGACACGTGGAAGATCTATCCCTTACTTCGAGCAGCAGTTGCCGAGGATCATGATGATGATGCACCTTGATTGCTTCGTATTTCAACGTTAGCCATTTATCTTTTTTTGGACTAGCATTTTATTTATTCTTTATAATTATGTTATTATTTAAGTTTTAGTTAACTCTTTATGATGACGTTTAGTCTGACATATTCTGTTTGTTTCTATTTATGAATGTTGTTAGTCAATTGATTATGAAAGAGTTTAATTTTAATTTATGTTTTATATATTATTATTATCAGGTTTTATTGTTTTCTGCAAAGAAATCCAATATAATTATTAAATATAAATTAAATGAATCAGCATCGGAATTTTTCTATTCGCGTCAAAAGCTTCAAAGCAAATATAACTAACGGTCGTTACTATGCATAACTGTGACGTCAATTTTGCATTGGAATTTTTAAAAAACTATGCCAAAAAATTTGGCACAAAATTAAAATGCGTCAAACCCGTCCGATGAATTAATTTTTGCTTCTAATGTATATACATCGGACGTAATGCGTCGGAATATAGAGTAACAATGTCAAGTTTTTCTAATGCTATTATTAAGTTTTGTTGTAGTGTTTCCAACCTCTCAAGTTTTATATTGCCAATTTGAAAGAGTTGAAGGCTACGAACAAAAAGTGGTGGAAACCGAATTACAAGGAAGGTAGCACTATGGAAGAGAAATTAAGGCTCTAATGATTTTCATAATGTTTTTCTTCTCTTCTCAATGTTGTCTTCTTTGATGAGCTTCATGATATATTTTTATTCTTACATAAAGTAAATGTTAAGTGAGCTGGGTGTACAATAGATCTTAATTGATATGTAATATATCATGCTTATGCTATCTTAGTGCACTCATTCTAAGTTGATTACTTAATATTTGTTCTTAATGCTTCAAAAGAATAATTAATTTTTGCATGAATAAGAGATTCGGTTAAAACCTAAGAATAGGTAAATTGATGATGCTCATGGGTAAAATAATTTATGATTCTAACTGCAAGAATACATTTGATTTATAGATATCTATATAAGGGAATTGATCATAAAGCACAATCCTAATTTTGTTTGAACAGGAATAAGAAATGATAATAGGGCGGTAGGTTCTAATAAGATGTGGAAACTCATTATAATTAAATTCATTTCCCTTGATATCAAATCCAATTATATATAATTTGATTAATATAACAAGTTGTGCTACCTATTAACTAAATAAAATTATCCATTTTAAATTTATTTTGAGTAAGAGAACTTGTGTTAACTTTGACTGATGTTTTCTATTCTTATGCCCTTCTTTTAATTTCTAGCTTAGATTAACACATCAGTTTCATGCCCTTGCACGTCTTAATAGTTTAGAGCAGATCTTCTTTACTATATCATGTACTTTCTATATTCAATTTATTAGGTTTAATAATCTATCTAGGCAACGATATTCATTTATCACTTGATTATTTGTATGACGTGTGCACTTGTGTAATCCATTGAAATAACATAATACCTCCTCTCCCTCCACATCAATTCTTCTACTAAATATTGAAAGTGATGTTCCTCGTTTATGGTGAATAAAAATTAATAGGTTGTCCTCTTAAGGGTATTTTAAAAATTTTGCCCAATTTATCAATTAAATCATAATACATTATTTGTTTTTTATCTAATGGAGATATCATCCTTCTAATATCACATTAAATAAGAGTCCTAAACTCCTAAAATATTCTCAAACATACACATTAAATTACTTTATTTATGAACTTATAAAAAGTCAATTTTATCTTTCCACGTCATTATTTAATAACTTGATCATATGTAAGGTTGCTAATTGAGCGATCCAGCCCATGAGTATTTAGCGTTCGGCTCGGCTTGACTCGACTCGAAACTCGAACTCGACATTTAAACGCTCGAGCTTAAACTCGACTCGAATTCGAATCTTACAAGCTGAGCTTAGCAAGGTCGTGTTCGACTTGACTCAACTCGGTTATAACTCGAACTCGACTCAATAAAATTATATAGTAATATAGTTTTTATATTATATATATATATATATATATATAAAATAACAAAGAAGTGAGATAGTTGAGATGACAAGTATTCAAGTTAATGACCTCAAGGTTGTGGGTTTAATCTATATTGATTGTATTTTTTTCTAAGTGAGGTACTTTTAACTTTTAATCGAACCGATTTTGAGCTCACGAACAAGCTGGGTTCGAGCTTGAGAGAAAATTAAGCAGTTTAAGTGTATTCGAACTTGAGTCGAGTTCGAACACATAAAAGATATTCTAGTCGAACTCGAACATATATGTTTAAAACTCGCTCAATCTCGAGTTGAGTTCGAACAAGTTTCGAATTATTCGAGCCGAGTTTGAACACAAGTTAAGCTCGGCTCGCTTGCTCGATTAGCACCCCTAATCATATGGTTAACTTGAAATAATAATATCTCATTCTTTAAAACTTTGTTTTAGGTGATTTTTGTTGGATTCCTTAAGATGCTTAGTTTATTATCTCAAAATCTAAAAAAAATTGACATGTAATTCAAGAAATATGTATTTTTAAAGATGACGTATTAGGTCCCTCCAAATCTCCAAGAAAATTTTCTAACATTATATTTATTTTCTTTTATAATTAAAGATTTTATTCTTTATTTAATATTCAAAATTAACCAAAATAACATTCTCACTTAATTATGTATCCGGTCTAACCCTCTCAATTAATTTACTTAATTAGTAAATAAAATTTTATCCAGCCAAGGATCTCACGGTGATCTCACTGTTCCTTTTAAATTTGATTAATAGCTTAATTATGGTAAAAATCTTTCAACGAGTAAATAGTTATAGTAAATGTTATTAGCCAAGTCATAATTGAGTCATTTGTATCCCTACATAAAGCTTCAAGTAATTTCGGGAGTTCCAATATTTAAAATCTATATAAATCAATACAAAAATAAAAGATAGGGCACTTTATAGATATTTAAATCAATATAATACTTTTAACTTTTGAATAAAAATTAATTTAAAAATATCTTTAAAATAATATTTTTTAATGAATTAAAAAGTATGTCACATCAATGTAAAAAAATATCATTTTTTCTTTGTGTACTGTACTGTCCATGCACATACACTTAATCATATATTATCCACTAAAGACGTTAAAATTAGAGGTAAAACTCAAATTCAAATGAAGTGCAGTTCATCTAACTTTTTTCTTTATGAATGTATTTTTGCGAAAAACGTATGTTTTATTGACATCTAGTTTGTTGGGATCCTCTTATTCTTCGAACAAAGAAAAGGGTCTTGATGATGTAAGCTTCAACAATAAGATTCCTTGTGCACCGTGTATTATATACTGGTCAATGTTTACACACCGACCAGAATAGCTGGATGCTCGGAAAGATGTGCACGCATCTTTTTATAATGATCGATGGTGAGTTTCTCGTCTTGTTGCTCGCAAGAAGAGGAGAGAGCACAGCAAGGCATACGTTTTTTCTTTTCAGCTGTGAAAGTACATATTTTGCTTGAATCTTTCTTCTATTTTTCCTTCTTTATTGTATGAAATATGAATCTACATCACATCATGAGAAGCTTGAATGGGCACGAGCTTAATATAAGCTTGTATGAATTTACGTAGTTACATGCCATTCATTTGCGTAGCCGTATAGTATCGAAAATGGCGGAGAAATTGGTTTGGATATTGCCCAGGAAGTTCTTTCTTGAGGAGTACGCTCTATTGATATGTCGCCGTCGCCCGATTGAGTTTGTAAAATGACTCCAGATTCTATAGCCATATTCTTTTACATTTGATTGGACATTAATCGTCATATTTGTTATTTCATTAATTTTTACACCAGATGATACCCATGAATGATCATGGGATCTTTTGGGGTAAAAAAAGGTGACAAACAAAAAATAATGAAAATAGGATTGTTGGAGATTGATGCTATGGCTTGTGTGGACTTATATTCTTGCATATGATCTGTTTGCACAATGAAACTTTGACGTTCAACTTCTCTATTATACATTTTCTGCTATAGAAAATGATCTTTAACTGCTTGTGGGTTCTTTAAATTGTTAGATGTACAATATCTTGGGATTGAATATACTCATCAAATGACTGATCTTGTCATGGCAAGAAAATGGGAGTCAACTCATTTTCTTTAACTTGACTGCAAGACAGCAATCGACCAGCTACCAACAATTTACATTCCTCTTGAGCAGCTTGTAGCAAAGGCGTTTTAATCTCTCGACCAGAAATATGGCTGCTGACAGTGGAATGAAAGGATTGTTGAAGAACAGAGAACTATATGAGGTAATTGCCAAGATTATAATAGAAACATTCTTCTTCTTATTACCAAAGGGTTAAACTAGGATCCATGTGATTGCAAATGACAACATTTCAGTGGCCATATGTCCCTTGTCGACACTAATCACCCTCCTTTTTCGGGCTTGATACTGCTAATGTGCACACAACTTAATCATGATAGAAACATTCATGCCCTATTAATGTACAAGCAGAAAAAATGCAAGCTTGACGTAGCTCTACCGTGCAGTACATTTTGAAGACAACTGTTGAACCACGGGAAGCCGAAGCCCTCAAGGAATTAAGAATTGCTACTTCAAGTCACCCATTGTGAAGTCGCTATTTCTCAATTGGCTTTAGTAGAATCACTTCATTTTGCTGTTTTTTTGTCATCTGTTAACGTCCTGTGTTTTGTACAATTGCAAATGTTTACAGGGAACTAATAAGGACTTCACCGGATGCTGGGCAGCTAATTGCCTTGCTATTGAGACTCATTAATGCAAAGAAGACTATAGAGCTTGGTGTCTACACAGGATATTCACTTCTCCTGACGGCTCTTACAATACCCGATGATGGCCAAGTCTATGATATTACCTTCTCTGCACTTCAATTTTTCATACCCTCTTCTTAGCATTCTTTGATCTTCTCATGCTCAATTTCTTTCCTTCAGATCATAGCCATTGACAACGATGCCAAAGCATACAAGATAGGATTGCCCGTTATCAAGAAGGCTGGTGTGGAGCACAAGATCAACTTTGTTCACTCTTCTGCCCTCCCAGTTCTTGACAAATTGCTGGACACTGTGAGTGGATTACTAATGCAATTACTTCTTGCATAAAACTTTTGTTGTAAAACTGATTTGTTTGTTGGTTTCACATCCTAGAAAAGAAATATATACTCATTATATAAATACTAAGCTTTTATGTCTGTCAAAAAATTTAATGTCAGTAATTTTGAGTTCCATTGCCAGCTGAGTCGAATTTAGGGTCCTGAATTTTTTAACGAAGCTCCTAACACATCTTAACCTTGCAGCCAGATAATCTAGGAGCATTCGATTTTGCATACATTGATGCTGACAAAAATAATTATTTGAACTATCACAAGCTGCTAATGAAGCTGGTGAGGGTTGGAGGGCTCCTTGTTTATGATAATACACTTTGGGGAGGGTCAGTTGCAATGCCGGAGACCACATGGTCAAGCCAAAGACTGGCTGGAAAGCATCATAGGAACGACGTCATCAAATTTAATGAGATGATAGCAGCTGATTCTCGTATTCAGATAGCTCAAGTTGCTGCAGGTGATGGAGTTACAATTTGTATGCGCCTTCACTAACGATGATGAGAGGAGCTACACGTGAAGTTATGAAATAAGAGGCGTGTAATTTCTGAAGATGCACTCAGAATGACTAAAATGCCGGAATTTGTAAGTGACGTACTTATTGGGCTGTACCCAACTCCTTTGATCATAGTAATCTGCTAGTCGTATGCACCTTGGGTGAGGTACTTTCCTTGGACGAATGTTTTTGTGTTGCTCTAGGAAGATATAATACGCCATTGGAAGAAGGTTTATTCAAGCTTATCTTATAGGTTACTCATAATGGTTAAATTACTCCCAGTTGCTCCATATCATTCTGATGGCATTATGGTGGGATTATTCTACTAGTATGTGAGGCAATGGGTCTAGTCTTTGTTTAAATTCAACCATTTGAGCTTAATGTGGCTTTGCTTTATCGAAGTATAAGTCCTGTTAGATGAAATGCTGTAGTGAAGTTCATGAAGCAGCAGGTTGTATTGAGACATTCAAATTCATTGAACTCCTAAGTTTTATATCGTTCTGAACCTATTTATGTCTTCCAACCAGATAATGTGGTATCATCTTGATGCATATTAAAATTGTTATTTCTGAATTTCTACCAAAATTCGTACAATAGTCTAGGGTTTTTCATTCATCAAGGTTATTGAAATGAAAGTTATCCTTCGAGGCGATCTACATATCTCTTCTTTCATGCTTCAAGAATTCCTGATACGCCATAGCCACCATCAGATCGAGCTTCTCCTAGCTAAATTTTTGAACCACCTTCTGTATTTTACCGGAGTCGATCATATTCTTCCAAGGAGAAGCTCACATTCCGTTGCATATGATTGATGCTCACAGATATGAGCTTTTGGAACAGTCATTGCTGGTGGGTGTATGAATGGCTGCTCGTGCCGTTATACAGATTCTTTTTCTACTATATATCAAAAAAGTTATGGGGGACATAAACTCTAAATTAGGTTGTAAATAGTAATATTTTTTCGTGGTTGAATGTTATTTGGACTTGCATTGGTGAATGATGGGCAATATGTGAACAGTGGCGTGGAGTTAAAGATGCTGGACAACTGATTGCCTTGCTGTTGAAACTCGCAAATGCGAAGAAGTTGATCAAAGTTGGCATCTTCAGGATATTCACTTCTTTTGACACCTCTAACAATACCATATGATGGCCAAGTCTCATATTGACAAATAAGCTTAATTTTGATAATTAATTAGCTAAGGGATGATGTTGGAAATGAAGAGTTGATGAAAATATCAAAAGGTAAAATTGAATATAGATGTGAACTTATTAATTAAAAGAGACAACATTGAATATGGATGTGAACTTATTAATGAGAAGAGTATTGAAAAGGTTCTCAAATATATAAATGAGTGTTTAAATTTTCATATTCAATTGAGACTCACAAGTTAAGTTCGTAGTGAATTCCTTGCTAAGTTTTTTTGTTAAGATATTTCTTATATTAAGAGTCATGGTCTTCATATTTATATTTTGTTATTATCCGGTTCTTTTTTGTCATATCCAGATCTTTTGGTTGTTAGATCCAGGTAGCACATGTCGATGCCGGTGGATGAGAACGTCAAGTTATAAGAAAGAAAATAATGAGTAAGTCCGAGTTGTGTAAATCACACTCTCCTTAAGACAATAAATGCCCCTAACATATGTTGCAATAAGATCTTCGGCGAGTTCTCCTCCAAGATAAAATGGGTTAGTTATCGACTACTTATTATAATAAAGAAGTCGATCACTAAAATGCTGAAGGAACTGGTTGTTATCGTTCAGAATAGTAAACAAGGACTTATATAGAGGAAGACCGTTACGAACGGTTAAGAGATAAATTATTAGAAATTGATAGCAAACCAAATGAGGGATATAAATAATCAGTATAATAAAAAAACTGAATCACACTTATTACGGGTAAAACTATATTGTGGTCAAGCTAATTTATAAATGATAACGAACAAATTAATATGATTAGTCATGTCAACACAACTTACCTTGTGTGATACAATAATGCAATAAAGCTTGACTATATTTTATATAAAAATTAATTAATAATTCCCCACTATTTTTATATAAAAAATCCAACAATCCCACACTATTTTTCTATGGACAAATTACCAAGTCGTGCCTCTAAGGTCTGGCACATTTTGCATAAGCATAAGTGTCTCTCGACTTATACCTATACATAGTACAAGCCAATCAATGCTGGTTAGAATTTTTGGCAAAATTAAGTCTTGAACCAACTATCCGGACATGTTGAACACCAAATGTAACCGTTCATTTGCATCTAGTCAACAAGTACATTTTATAGCCTTGTGCTCATGGAGACAAGCCTTAGATCTCTATTGAAACAGCCTAACTTCCCGCACTTATATATAGGTAAATCTCCTTAGGTGCACTTGTATGACCCACTCCCTCATATGGACCACAGATTTATTAAGAGAAAAATCTCAACCTCCTGCCTTTTTCCCATACGATCATGCACAATAATTTTAGCTGGAAATATTTTGTGCGCGAACACTATGGTTTGTTTGTCCCATTGAACCCGAGCAATCTATTTAATCTCATGAAGGGTTGGGTTGCCACCATAGGCAACTATCTTTGATATAAAGGCTTTAAACCAATCTCCTTGGAAAACCTCCAACTAATTTTTCTAGCAAGAACAAGCCAATTTACCTTTGACTCTACCTCTCCATATTGGATCAATCAAATAGATATGTTAATCCCATGCACTATCATAAAGTATGGCAGGCATTGGCTTAGACCATAGAGGAACCTCTAAAAATATTTTTCCTAGCCACTCTACCTCTTTATCCGGTGTAGTTAAAATAGGAATTAAGATTCCAATATTGAATGTGTAATGTAAGTTTGTTTCTTAGTAAACTAAGACACTACAGCTCCACCCAGGGTGAAAATCCACTTAATTATGGATTTGGATTCTTGAGAATTTGTTATCCAATTTGCATCTGAATAACCCCTCTAGTACATTGGATAATTTGTACAACTCAATACAAAATATACATTCCTTTTAAGTTATAAAATACTCAACCAATTGCCTTCGATAATTTTGAGTTTCTAGTAAATAAATTTACTTTGAACCTCCACTACCATAAGCAATATTTAGGTGTGTACAATGTATTACATACCTTATTCCGAGAGTACTAGAATATTCCAATTGTGAGTTTCACACGGTTCACAACCAATCCTTTTTTTCACTTGAGTGTCTCATCCTCATTGGTTATCTAACAACATTGACTTGTCACATGGAAATATCTTACTCTGAGAGGAGTCTTCCTTGTCAATTTCTACCAAATATAGAAATAAATCTTGCTCTTCCTTAGGTCACTAAAAAGAGACTTTTCTCTGTGCTTTTTGCCATGTCTTTTTCACGTCAATTTTGAATATCTAGAGAAATTCTAGATTTCTTTCGAAACTTGAAAATGTTTATATGTGAGTGTGTCGCAATTTTTCATCTTTATTGCAAAAAATATTTCCTATACTAAAACCTAAGAAAAATAAGGCTGATGAAAGTATAGCATAGAAAATTTTCTCCGGCACTTTTCAATGTAGAGTGAAGTTTCAAAATTGAAACATATTTACGTTCAAAATCTCTAAATATGGAAATAAATTTGAAGTTTTTTGCCACAAAAATGGCATTGAGAAACATCTCTGCAGGATATTTTTGAAGTGTGGAGAAAAAATATTCATTTTATAATGGATGTTGAATCTTAGCTATACAAATCCACATACTTGGAATCAATGAGAGAGCTTTGTGTATATCTGTAACAATAAACAAGGCAAACACTCTTTGGTTGATTGATTGCGTTACACATTACCTTGTCCATTAACAATATTAAGGCTTAGCATAAGGAAGTTGAAGGTATGAACGATAATGTTAGGAAGGCCGAAGCTTCTCTTTAGGAAGTAGTGGATGAAAATTTTTTGGTCATACCACAATGCCTACGCCCCTATACATGCTCGAGATACTTTAGGCTTAATTAATGGGATACTTCTTACGGTGGGATACTAATAAGTGGATAATTTTTTAAAAAAATATCCTACTTATTAAGCCAAAGTATCATGGGCATGTGTTGCATGAGCTATTTTTGTGACTATAATGACTTAGCCTAGACTCGGCCCTAAGTGTTAACTAATGGGCCTAAGTCATCCTTTCAAAAAAGTTTAACTAATGTAAAACCCGATCCATCCGTCCGAGGATTTTTTAGTCGGTTCAGTTATTACCCGAATTGGGTAAGTAGGGTTCAACCCTTCTTGTCATGATTTGAGTATGGTATGATGTCTTTACTTGGCCCTAGCTTCCTTTGGCTTTGGTACCCTTATTGGACACTTCGTGCCCGACCCTTTTAATTTTTTATTTAGTCAAGTCGAGTCAAGTTAGAAGTTAGGACCAAGTCCCTTGCATGTCTTGCATGTATTTGTTGTTTGTTCGGAACCCTTTCAGTCTATCCTAGCCCCTGTGGGACATATAGCACATTTCTTGAGGTCACCTTGTCAACCCTAGGATAAAACCCTAGGTGTGTGAAGTCAAGTTCTGTAGCAAAGGTTCGCCCTTGCACCAGCCATGTTTAGGGTTAGGGTTTCAAGTTTGGGCGCAAAGGCACTAGCCTAGATCCCTAGAGCCCACACTTTTGAATTTCCCTCCCTTTGGGCTCTGTGCCAAGGCCCTAGGGCTTAAATGCTTTGGCCACGAAAAAGCTGGGTTGGCGTGTGGTTTGGTTCATGTTATTAGACCTACGTGCCTGGTTTCCCAGCTTTTTTCGCCCAAACCGATAGCGAGCAGCGCTTTTTGTGGTTCAAACTGACAGAGCACAACGCAAAGGCGCTGGCCCAATGCCCATGCGCTAACCTCTGTTTTGGTCTATAAATAGAAGCTGAGTTCAACTATTTCCAGACCATTGCTCCTTTGCTCCCTTTGTCTCACACTTGCTTCCCCTCTCTTCCAAGGCTCTTACAGTCTTTCCTAGGCTCCTCCTTGCCTATCCTAGCCACCTAGGGTCATAGATCTTGGGGTGTAGGAAGCCCCAAGAGATGCCCTCTTGGTCTCCTTTAAGGTAAAGGTCTCTCTTTGCCCTTATTTTGTGATTTTTGTTTGTTTGCATGTTTATGTTTGTGTTCACATTGTTGTATGATTGTTTCCATATAGATATGCTTGTAAGAAGTGTAGAAGTTGGTTTCATCACATTTGAGCATGTAGATAAATAGTTATGTTTTTTTAGTGCACTGCAATCAGGATGATGCACTATTTTATTATAAAAATCATAAATTATTGTATAGGTATTCTATTTGCATTGTTTATGTTGTGTACTTTTATGGTGCCTAAATGCATGCAAGGTGGCCAAACCTAGCACAATTTGGCAGATTTCGTGGTCCCTATGGCCATGCTTGCAAATTTCCCCAATTTTTACTCCCTAATAGAGTAATATTTTGGAGTTATACTTGTGCATGTTTATTTCTTCATCTTCACTCTTTGCCATGACAAATACTAAGCTGAATCTAACCACCTAAAGGGTACGAACAAAAACACTAACAATGTACTTTGCATGTTGTTTTGTGCAACTCTACTACCATATTCTGAGCATGGTCTACGTAGTGAGCAACCTAAAATCTATTACTAAAAAATATAAAATGTATTTAAGGACCCCATAATTGTCTACATAGAAATGTGCCAATTTTGGGGTTTAATAAAAATTATTTAGGGTGTCTTCTTGGTCGGTGATCCAGTGTAGGAATGAAGGGTGAAACCTTAGTTCCTGTGTCTAGATGTAAAATCCAAAAATATAGGCAAATGGTAATGGATTTGAATGAAATTCATCCCACACCTTAGGATTTTTAGGTTCCCAGTAGCATTTTGTCCAAATTTGGGAGCCAATGGGTTAGTCTATCATGCGTTATAAATTTCTCAAGCCTATTAGGTCACCCTAAGCCAACTCAGGCAACCACTTAGAGTTTGGACCTAAAATTTCTTTTGGCTCAAGCTCAAAATGTTGGATAACTACTCCCACTGATCCCATTTGGAATCTCCAAGCCCATGAATGACTCTCAACAAAATCAGTGCAATGCCTGGGAACACTGTTCCTAGGACACAAGCCCGACCTAAGTAGGCCTTGTTCACCATGTTTGACCATGGGCCAGCCTTGTTAAACTTACACTTAAGACTTAGACTGTCATAGCCCACTGGTCCAAATCATGGTTGCATAAATCGGAATCGGAATCGGAATCGGTTTTCGAGGGAGTCGGAATCGGAATCGGAATCGGTCTAAATCGGCCAGGAATCGGTTCAGTTGAATCGGTCCAAATTGGTCATATACAAAAATTTGACAACTCATGACATAAATACCTGAAATACATAATTATATAATTTTTGAACATAAATACACAAATTTATAATTTAATACAAGTATAAAAGAGCATCACAATTTATCATCACAATACCTCAATGTCATAAATATAACATTTAATATATCATCATTTGTGTTGTATTAAATAATAACAACAAAATATTAATATAAGTCCAAAAAATAAATGTTCAGCACAATTTTACATAGTGATTATTACTAAATCATCTAATTCATCATCTGAAGCATCTTCGGAGTTGAGGTGAATTCGTTCCAACTTTGTGAAGCACAGCCAAAAAATTTGTGAAGCATAGCCACTAATTTGCAGATTTAATTTAAAAAAAATCTAACTTTACACGAATCGGTCGGAGCTGAAGTCGGAGGCCCGGTCGGCGGCGAGTCTCGCGGCCACTGTGCTGTCGGCCGGCCACACGTCGGAGGCGCGGTGGCCGAATCGGTCCGAGCCACACGTCGGTCCGGCCACACGTCGGAGGCACGGCGGCCGAATCGGTCCGGCCACACGTCGGAGGCGCGGTGGCCGAATCGGTCCGGCCACACGTCGGCAGCGACATTGCGAGGGCGGAGGCGAGGTCAGCAGCCCGGTCTGAGTTGAGGCCGGAGTCGGGGACGCACGGCGGAGGGCGAAATGCGGCGGCGAGCGGCGATTCGTGCAACAGCGCTCTCCCGTTCACAGGGCCGAATCGGTCCGGCCACATGTCGGCGGCGACGTTGCGAGGGTGGAGGCGAGGTCGGCAGCCTGGTCGGAGTTGAGGCCGGAGTCGGGGACGCACGGCGGAGGGCGGAAACGCGGAGGCGGAGGGCGGATGCGCTGCGGCGGCGGCAGAGGGCGGACGCTCAGCGGGTTAACGTTAGGTTTTTAAAATCAAAATTCTAATTTTACCCATGCTTAAATAATTTAATAAATATCATACCTAGGGTATTTTGGTAACTTACCCAAAAAGCTGATTCTTCCCGATTTACCCCGATTCCGAATCGGAGTTAACTCGGTCGGAATCGGGGTAAATCGGCCGAGTTGGGGGCCGATTCGGGGCCGACCAATTCGGCCCCAAAATCAGATTGGCACGCTGCCGATCCGATTCAAATCGGCCGATTCGTGCAACAGTGGTCCAAATTTCAACCTATTTGGACATTATTTGGCCCATCCGAACAATTATCCAGTAACCCCATTAGATTAAAGCCGTAGAATTGGACTTTTCAAACTAAGGGTATGTGAAACCCTAAACAAGTATTAAGTCACCGAATGAGGTTTAAACCTTCATTTAAACACCTGGTTAAGATAATTAAGTTTTTCTATGAGTGTGCATGTGTGGGGGCTTTGCCTCGATATGTGCGCTGATGTGATCCGAGCCTAATTCGGTTCTATTTTTATGCTAGGTTACGCAGGTTGAAGTTGTCAATCTAGGACGTAGAGCTCCACTCATCTAAGTCCATAGGGCTCTTTGCTTCTACTTTACTTGATTCTTTGATTGTCGAGTTTAGTTGAGTTTTAGACGTGGGACAGCATCAGCGGCGTTTGATCAGATTCCTTTGATACCAAGCTTTCTTTCATAAGTTTAATAGAACTTAAGGTTAAGATCCCTTGATGATTTTAAAAGGATTATTGTACTGCATAACACAACTCATTTCAAGAATTTGTGGCACTTATTTAACTATTCCCTATTGCCACATGAGTACTGTGATAGGTCTTCTATAGAGGTTGTGAAGGCATAAGCTATTTGTATGCATATGAATTTTAGTCGTGTGCACATTGGCTTTTTAGTAAGTTATTTGCTTATAGACTGTGTGAGGCATTCTTATGTCTTTAAGTTCTGTGGGTAATGAAATACTCATTGCTAGTTTGCTTTACAGGTAGTTATTACGGGCAAGTAATCAAATTTATTTTATGAATGATGTATTTTCATATTATAAGTAGGTAAGGTTCCTTGGCGTTGGCTAGCTTAAGCGCATGAATCAAATAGCTAAGTGATGGTGGTAGGGGCCCTATGCTATCTTTATGTATTTTGACTTGTGTTTTGTAGATGACTATATGACAGGCATGAGGTCTAAACATATCTATTTTGTATGTCTTGGATTGATATAACATGTTCATCGTGCACATGAGTGTTTACTAATTTTATTATTATTATATTATTGTGGAGCAGCTACACTTTTAGGCATGGCTAGCTATTTTCTATAGGTATATTAGCCCCAGAGTCTCGGGACATGAGGATCTAACCTAGGTACATTAAACGTATTTAAATGTAGTTGTGTGTGAGTGTGTAGAGGAACATGAGTAGGAGGAGCTAATGGATCATACCACTTGAATTCCCAGGTGAAGTTATGATGTTAGGGTTTGATACTCTAGCATCTGATGATGCTATGTTATGATTTAATTACTTGCGGGATATGTGGAACACGTAACAACGACCAAGTGTTTATTTTATCGCACTCATCAGCATCTAAGTAATTAAGATACCTAATCACTTGAACTAATAAATAAGAATTAAAGCATGTCCCAACATCCAACATCTTAACTACAATGGGGGTGCACTTCTTTTATAATTTGGAGTAGTTATCACATCTTTCATGTCACCCTCTTAGTCAAAGGGTAGGTTTTGTCTCTGTTGTGGCTCGAAATGACCATATATAATCCTTAAATCTGAGACTCATCCTATGTAGTATGAACTCTCATGCATTTTATAAAAGCCTAGTATGGTATCCGTAAAGAATGTGCATGATAACCCAACGAGTAGCTTTCCAATTTATAATATCACGATTTGGTCCGTCCCTTTGGGCTGAAATAGGGTATTACAACCAAAGTGAAGATCTATAGGCACATTTGTTATGGGCCTTGGGTACATTTTAAAATGACTAGTCATTTTAAGAGACTTACAACCCATATCATAAAGCACTCACCACCCAACCTCAATCCCAATGTAGGGCTAAGGCCAGAAACACCACAAACCCATGTCTCATACTATAAGCTTGTAACATTCCACCACACACTACCTCACTGTCCCTAGTACCTACTCTACGCGGCTCCCACTCTAAGCATCTTTCACTCCAATCTCGTGAGCTTTCCTGAGCCCCAGGTGTAAAACCATGACTCGAGTCATAGTTTTACATTAGTGAACTAGTTGGTTCAACCGTTAGTTTGAGTCGAGTCAGTTTCATGAACTGTGTAGTGCGTCGAGGCCAGCTGTGAACTATGAGCTATGAGGGTTAGATCTATCTGAATATATGATGATAACATCAAAAATATGGCGAGAAATGAGTTATCGGAAGTATATAAAACTATGCAGTATATATTTTTTATATATTTGATCGTAGAATTATTTTTAGGCTAAATAATGCATTAGGACGTGTTATAGGGCAATTTGAGTGGGCTATTAGTTATAGAACATGTCATTGTGGTGTTATGGTATGTAATGTATTTTATGGGATTTTCTCTATTTTTTGGATTTTTTTTTAGGATTTATTGCAAGTTAGTTATTATTTTTGACTCAAGTCGAAGTCAAGTCAACTTTTATTTACGATATCGCCACCGACCCATTTCTTCTCCACCTAACTCCTTCCCCCTGCAAACCCTCACTGCCGCTCCCGTGCTCACCATCGACGCCACCCCACGCCAATCGACGCCATCCCACGCCAATCGACCCCACCCCGCCGCCGAGGCCTGCCATGCCATCATCGTGCCACCTTGAGCGCTCTCAGCAGTCGCCCAGCCTCTACGACACGAGGAAGCCGAGCCATCACGCTGTGCTTCCCTTGCCGGTCCCACCACCGATGACCATCACCGCCACCATCTAGTCGCCGCCTCGATGTCTGCAACCCTCTCACAAACTTCCCCGACCAGAGAGGAGCCCAGTACCACCCATCCCAGCCAGATCTCGACACCCTACCACCGAGCGCCCTGTTTTGCCTTTTTTCAGCGAGCAGCAGCCCCCACCGACCACAACGACATCATAGACGTGTCAGGATCACCGAGCCGGTGCCAATGGTACCCCATACCACCACCATCCAGCCGGTAGCCACCGCTTGCAACCGCCACCGGAAAACCACTAGAAGGTCGCTGAAAAACCTCCGGAAACCATCAAAAACGTCGGAAAACTAGATTTGCCAGAATTCACTGGATCTTTCGCTAAACTCATCAAGTCGAACCTGATCGAATTTCAGACACTACCGAGCGCCGAATTTGAGCTCTAAAACATGCAACGAAACCTTATCCATCGCCGATTGGTAACGACGTGAGGCATAATTACCTCTGATTTAATTATTGAAAATTAATTATTGTTAGCACAGCATGCTAGGATTGATGAATTGGCGTGCTAGATATTTGTATTGTAAATAAAAATAAAATATGAATTGCCTGATTGAAGTGTATTAAAACAGATGCTAAAGAACCAATTAGGGAAACTAAGTAATTATTGTAATCTAATGCAATGTAGCATAGGAAAACTTATGTGTGATTGATGTATGATGTGGTGTGTATGCTATACGATGTTTGATGCATCTTTCAGTTACTGGGCATTAGCTTTTAGTTTGATGTGTAGGTACCAAGTAAGAGCTCGTTGCTTAGGCGTGTGGAAATGATTGGAACTTCTACCATGTCCATTTAGCACTCGATCCTGATTTATTGTCTCATTCTATCATAATTTTTTTTAACAGGTAAGTGGATGTGTCAAGTGGTGGATTTATCATATCCCACTCCACATGGGCCATTTAGCCGAACCCTCGAGGATAAGATCCCTCGAGTTCGTTTTCAAAACTCAGATCTGGCTCACGATGCCATCGGGCCTATTATTCTAAATTCCCTACCCATGCCATGTTTATATAGTTTTCGCATTTTCGGTGAGAAGTGTGACGAGGGAAAATGACGGCCACGTCTTGAGATAGGGTGTGTGTCTGTCAAAGCGAGCTTTAGAACTAGGGAGCGTCCACTCAATTCCCGAGGGATCCTAATAACTCCACCTTTGAGTTCCTCAAACCTGGAGAAGTATGGAGGTTTACGGGTACTACTGTGCAGCACATGTCTAGACTTGTGGCATAAAAGGGTACTGAAAGTGCATGCCTGAGAGTACTCGGCCTCTATACTCAAGGTCAGAAGTAATACGGAGGATGTAGAGTGTTGAGAGGAAAGAAAATGATTTTCTCGCACAAAGGGATAGTTTAAATGGCCAAGGAAAGAGAATAATGTAGAAAGAGAATGTTGCCGCCCGAGGTCGACAACTCCCATTACTGCCCTTGTGAGAGTTCTTGAGGAAGAGTATATAAGATTTTTATTCAACAGGAGCGTCAGCTCTCCTGTGTCAGTTGATATTAATTATTTTTGGACCGGTAATGCTCGCTACTGATGTCTTTTTAATATATATGTAGGTGAGAATCTCCAGGAACGAGCACCGTCAGGATTGAGAGCAGCAATGCACACGTCTTTATGTATGCTTGTTTGCATAACATGGCATGCATGTAGGACCACATTAGAACCCAAGCATTTCGTCCATACTTTGCATGCTGCATCATCATCTTGATACGCTGAGGGTAGATCTAGATTGGCTTAACCGAATCAAGTAGATTAGAAAACAGTTTGGTTACCGGTAATATTTCTGGGTTGGTTCATGAGTGAACCGAAATGGGGTGATTACACCGGGTAGCCCTTTCATAGGTTCCAACCTCTCGAAGGTGCCAAGTGGAAACGTGAGCTGGCTCTTATACCAAATGTTGTGGGTCTTGGTTGTATTTCAAAATGAATTGTCATTATAGAGACTTACAACCTATCTTATATCGCACTCACCACTCAATCTCAATCCCAATGTGGGGCTAAGGGTGTAAACACTACAAACCATGTCCCATGCCATAGACTTGTAACAACATCCTTACTTACATATTAAATCTTACCCAATGAGATTTTAGATGTGAAATTAATTTTATTAATTATTATAATTCATCCACCTTTAAGAAATTCCATCTTCAAAATTCATTTCTTAAGCTTCTCGTGTTTCTTATGCTCCACCTTTTTTCTTCAAAAATTCTATCCACAATTTTCTTTTCTTGGACTTCCTCTTACTTTCACAACCCACTATCTAATATGATCTTATGTCGACTCTGATACCATATATAATGATCAATCCCAAAGCGTAAACTAATGGACCGAAATCATCTCTTTAATAGTAGTTAATTAAAGTAAAAATTTATAGATATCCTCACTTATATATTGGATTTTACCCAGTGAGACATTAGATGTATGACTAATTTTAATGGGTTATTATAGTGGCAATCCAAATTCAATTCCCTCAAGAACCGACCAAAATATTATCATTATGAGACATACATCATGAACTGTCACACATATAAGACAACTAGCACAATCAACAACTCCCTTGACATCTAAAACAGGAAGTCAACCATTAATACATAATAAATACATATGAAACTTAATAATATGTAGGTTGATAACCAACTAAAATATCATGAAATAAATAGTACGCAAGACAAGAGAAATAAATAATAATAGTGAAATAAATTTGTAAAAATAAAAACTCCAGCTTTCAAGAGAAAATCAGAAATCATCTTACAAGACAGGAATGTAAGTCATAATACAATCTCTTGTCCACATATCATATTTCAAATGCATAACTAAAAAATATGATAAACACATAATAAATTGTAAAGCACTGATAAATAAATCACAATAGTAAGTGTTGCCCAAGTATGTGCAAGAAAGCCTTTAATGTCCCATTGCTTCTACAAGCCACACCTCAAACTCCAAACATATATATATATATATATATATATATATATAAAGAAAATTGACAACAACGAGTGTCATTGGTCCCAAAATATATAGCTACATACAATATTGTCATATATAGATACAATAATATTGGCAAATGATTTCATTAATTCATTAGAAAGGAAATATAACAATACTCCATCAGAGAACACTCATACAAAATGAATATATTCCGGTATCGTCCATACTATAGATAGGCAACACCATGTTATAATACCATCAACACGGCAACCTAAAATCCTATCTAATTGTTTATAAGGGCAGCCTATAAACTCACAAGACAAAGCCAAGTACACTACATTCATGATACGTGCTACAAAATGTAGTGCATGTATGCTCTACGCTTCTCTCTATGTGTGAAGCTTAAGATGTAGAGATGCAAAGGGGTTTTCATCTCCCCTTATAGATTTCAACAAATATGTAATATACAGTGTCTCTCTCACAGAGTCTAATGTATTTTGAGGCTCTTTAACAAGCACCCAATCATACAACAAGCACCCAATTACACAACAAGCACCTCCATCCCTCACATCTCACAGAAATCCACAAATGACATATGTATATAGGTCTCAGAAAGGGAATCATAGGAATAGGCCCAAAGGCAACTATGTGGTGAATCTCAGTTCAAAAACAACCCAAGGGATTTCAACTTTGAAGATTATTAACCTCAAGAATGATTGAATGGCTTGAACTAAGTAAGTTATGATAAAATCACCAATTAACTCACCTTACGATGCCAAATCAAATCTAATGAAGTAAAGAAGTAAAACATAAGTAAGTCCTAACAGACCTGTGATCCAAGATCCACACGTCGATCTAGTACTGAGCTTGAACTCTGGTACCTATTGTTGAAAATCATCTTAATAATGTAATAACCTCTTACTTAGTTTCATATTTAATACGTCCTAGTATAAGATCTTGTATATTAGTAAAGATGCACTTATTAATCAATCTTCGACTTTGTTAACCAATTTTTGAAAATATGACTTAGGCCTATTATGTTGAACTTGGGTTGGGACCGTAAGTACTGAGCTTGAACTCTGGTACCTATTGTTGAAAATCATCTTAATAATGTAATAACCCCTTACTTAGTTTCACATTTAATACGTCCTAGTATTAGATCTTGTATATTAGTAAAGATGCACTTATTATATGTTGAACTTGGGTCGGGGATCGTATTGAATGGACGATTGGGCTAGGCCGTTTGCCACATGCCAAGTGCAGGAATCTTGAGGGTAGAACTTCTTAAGGTGGGTAGATTATAATAACCCATGACTTAGTCTCATATCGAATACTTCCTAGGGTATAATCTAGTATATTGGTAAAGATGTGTCTATTGATCCTTAATTTAATTAACCAACTTTTAAATGGATAACTTAGGCCGATTATTTTATTTCACTAACCTAACAACTCAATGTACATGATGCATGATCATATGTGTGTGTGCGCGCGCTTATATCAATATCACATGCAAAATGAGATAATAATAAATAAATACATAAGCTAAAATAAATGCCAAATAATCCAAGACTATCTCGCCCCAAAGAATTATATAAAAGTAATAAATTATCATGCATCAAGTCAAATATATAAAAATATGCATATATATTCTGAAATATATACAAATATAAACATAACAAAAATAACATTTAAAAATATAAAATCACCCAAAAAATTCTAGATATGTCATCCTAAGTGAACATGAATCAAAACTCACACAAGGGAACTCAAATTACCTGGAACAAACGAAAATAAGCCATTGAGTCAAATAACAAGTTAGACCAAGTCAAGCTCAGCTAAGTTGACTTAGTCGAGCAAATTTGAGTTGAAATCGAGTCCAAGCTCAGCTGGAATCGGCTAGGTCGAACCAGTTGGGTTTGAATTGAAATTCCAAATCGAACTAAATAAAAAATCATCAGAACCAAATCAAGCTCAAATGGGTGCAACAACATCGACTTAGCGGCATCACCAATGGCCAATGGCTATGCAGCAGGAGACAATGCTAGTACCATATGACAGAGGAGGCAACAAAGGTCTAAAATGAGGTAGTGATTGACCATTGGGCAATGACACATGCCCTAAATTTGGCCCAAAACACTGATATTGCCACTTGTCAACATCACCAATGACAATCAGTGTCATGGTCGATGATGTTGGGTCTCAATTGAAAGTCAGTAGCCAAGAGATTAGCACTAATGGTGATGGCTAGGGTGGCATGTTGGTAGAAAAAATCAGTTGGGAAGTCTAACTGTAACAACCCACCCATCAGAGTCGTGGAAAAGAAAATAATATGGAATCATATTAAGGTTTTCATGTCTAACTTTGTTAACTCAAATAAGAAAAAGGAAATAGAAAGTCCAATTAAGTCCAACAAGGTAAGACAATCAAGCTAGATTAGAGGTGCCTATTGGTTAGGTTTGGTCACGTATTGCTCATACTAAACCCATTAATTACTTTAAACCCACATACCAAACCCACCCAACCATTTACCATTTAAATTTTTACTACCCAAATCCCGTTTAGCAAACCCAAACCCGACCATTTAAAACCTAATTATATTATAAATAATTAAATTAAATGGCACTATGAAAAATTAAATTAGAAATAATTATCTTTAAAAAAATAAGGAGGTTAAATAAGCTAATTCAAAAAAAAGTTGAAAACATATTAATTTTACATATAAACACATATATCTTTATAATAAAGATTAAATTATATTAAATATTTTTTTATTAAAAAATTATATTTTTGAAATTGGGTACCGAGTACCCAGTATCCAAAACCAAACCTCACCATTGTAAAACGGGTACAGGATATCTTAGAACCAAACCCGATTATATAGATATCAAATCAAGTATATTTGGGTTTGATCGGATTAGGTTTCGCAGGTGCTTGACCCGACGGATGCCTCTAGGTAGAGGTGCCTATTGGTCAAATTTAGTCAGGTATTGTTCATACCAAACCCATTAATTACCTTAAACCCATGTACCAAACCCGACCATTTAGCATTTAAATTTTTACTACCTGAATCCGAACCTGACTGACCCTTTTAGCAAACTCGAATCAAACCATTTAAAATCTAATTATGTTACAAAAAATTAAATTAAATGGCACTATGAAAATTTAAATTAGAAATAATTATCTAAAATAATAAGGTGGTTAAAAAGGTTAATACAAAAAAATAAAGTTGAAAACATATTAATTTTACATATAAATACATATATCTATATAATAAAGTTTATATCATATTAAATATAATATTTATAAAAAAATTTATATTATTGAAATTGGGAACCAAGTATCCAGTATCTAAAACCAAACCCGACCATTATAAAACAGGTATCTGATTTCTTAAAACCAAACTAGATTATATGGATACTAAACCCGTTCTATTCGGGTTTGATTGGGTCGGATTTCGCAGGTACCTAACCTGACAAGCACCCCTAAGCTACATGTCCACCCTTTGTCCCGTCAACACCCCAGATAAAGAGACTCCCACAGAGGAACATAATACCATGTTAGTGCTAAAATTAGTAAGACATATAAGAAAAATAAAATATAGTAATATTCATGTCAAAATTTCCATCATTTTAATTATTTTATTATATGAGCATATGCTCAGCTCTCTGCCTTTAGGGGTGGCTTCCCCATCTGGCTACTCTCTCATATATGTGCATATACACCACGGGCCTAATCTATGGCTACCGATATTGCCTAGACCCACCCTCTCGGTATCACAAGTGTAGAAATCCTAACTTAGTCCCACATTTAATATCTACCAAGGTAAGATCCTGTTTATTAATAAAAATGAACAATAAATATTTAAATAGGTTAACCACTTTTGAAGAGATAACTTAGGTCTAATAATGTTGGACTTTAAGTTGGGTCGATACAGGTGGTATCAGAGCAATTTGGTTCTATATTCTGGCTAAGGCTAGCTACATGGTTCTATGTTTGGGCTAAGGCTAGCTACATGCTAAGTATAAGAATTCTGAGGACGAGAATTTTTTATGGTGGGTGGATTATGATAACCACAACTTAGTTGCACATCGAATACCTATTGGGGTAAAATCCTTTTTATTATTAAAAATAAAGTATATATCTTCAACTCGGTTAACTATTTTTAAAGAGATGACTTAGGCCCATTAGTTTGTACTTTTAGTTAGGTCATCAAAACAAGCACATAATGGGTCCCTTGCACTCCTTTCGGCATGGCGACATATCATTGCATTTTAATTATCATTCTTCTCATATCTTGTGTCAGGCTAGGTTAACTCATTGGCTCCCCTTCCACTCTAAGCACGAGTAGGTCGAGTTTGAACTTAGACCGACCAAGACCTCCGTTGAGTATTACTTTCAAAATTCATTATACGAACTTGGAGTGTTGATGAAGGTCCCACAAATGCAACGAGAATCCTAATCTGGGAGTCACAAATAAATTACAAATTGATAAAATAATGTTATATGATTTATTACCACACAAAGTACAACACAGATGTAAGATACAAATTCCTAGTATATGTAATCAGTTAATTAATCTCTTATATGCATGTTATTTATTTAAAAAATACTACCCACCAATGCAATACACCAATAAATTAATTAAACACAAGCCACAAACTGGAACAATATTTCTAACAATTAATTAATCTCTATATCCATTATTTATACACAAGGCAACTAAAATACATCACATTAGCACTTATATTTTTCACAAATCAAGTTCATGCCATAGTTTAAATGGAACAACACTCATTTACTTACCACACGATTTGATATTTGATAACGAGTGAATACTCCCCCAACCATAATTTAGAACTCGCTACTACGCACTTATGGATCAACTCATAATAATACCTTGATCAATAATAATTAAATATTCAATTGCTTAGATCATGGCTCACTATATGTAAATACACAATGAGATCAATACAACCACAAAATAAATAAATAACTCAAACCGAGTTAAATATATAAATAAATAAAATCAAATACAATGTCCTTACACTAACAATCTCGCCAAAAAATAGTGAATTTGACCAAAAAATTGACTTTTCCTGGGAACTCCAGTAGCAACAAGGTGTCAGCAATGGTGGGATCATTAGCCAGACGCATCGACAACACAACAACGGTGGCCACAAGGAAGAGATTCAATGGCCCAAAGTTAGCTCCTCGCGGTGGCAAAATGGTAGAAGGGAGGAACAATAGGGTCATACATGGTTGGTATGTGGTACTAATACTTGGTAATATTTATATCAATGGAAAGCTTTCGTCAAGCCTGAAACAAGTCCTAACTGGTGCGAAGGCAAAAGCTGTAAAACACCCGACCCATTAGTCAAGTGTTTTTATGACCTATTTGCTTTTGCCTCTACTCAATTAGCATGTAACTGGTCTGGTTTGATTCGTCTAACGCTAAATGAGTCCTTGTGTGTTGTTGTTTGGGTTGTTTAATGTAGCCTAGGGTCATATGTCGTGTTAGAGTCGTGTCACATGTATTTATAGCATACCCCTAGCCCTAGTCATGTCCTTGAAATTGTGTTCAGCCTTCTCCTTCCTTTTTCCTTCCTTCTCCCTCTTTCTTTTTCTCTCTTTTCCCCTCGTCGTGGAACTGTGCCAGATCTTGCCCCGACACGCTACACGCATGCACCCTGATCGGGGTGCAAGGGCACCCACAGGATGCCTAGTGTGGGGAGGATTTTTAAAAACCCTAGCCACCACCCTATGTTAGCCCTTCTTCCCCCTTTCACCCAACTCCACCACCCCCACTCCTTGTCATCACCAGCTTCGTCTCAGCCTCCCTCTTCCCCTATAACACCCCAAATCTGGTTCACGCTCGTGAACCAAACCAGCATGTTACAGGCCCCGGTTAGGTCGGCTAACCCAAACCCAACTCGTGCGGATCTAATCTCGGCGTCTTAAGATGAAGATACAACTCATCATACATGGATGAATGCATGGAATCCTAACATGATACTACATGGATGACATGCAAACTAAATTACACATCAATACAATTACAATCAAATCAGTAAAAATTCTAAAATAACACGGACAGAATCTCCCCTAAAAGTGCAATTAGGGGCCACCCTGTCAAATAATATATATAAATATATATGCATGCATCAACAATCTCATTCACACAGAATCTAATCTACTATACACTCATTCTGAAGCTTGGGTCTCAACCCACAACGCTTCCACTGCGCAATCTATTCACATTTCCTTTTCCTGTCATCATGTATTAGTATTTCATCTCATCATGTCCTCAAATTTTAGCATTTAATCATATCACATCAATATAATAATGTCATAACAAAATATAACCACTCAATCGACTGACATGTGTGCAAGCGACGACAGTGCTCCTCCGTCCAAACTGGCTCCTCCAACTCTTGATTATTACCTACATATAGTATAAAAACACGTCAGTAACAAAAGTATTACTGGTCTGGAAAATAAAATAACTATAACAAGCTGGCTATGAAAGCAAACTCTCATATGAAAGAAAACATCATATACTCCACGTGAACACTCTGAAGGGCACTACTGAGGAGCCACTAGGCTGCAGACCCGATAACATCCCAAACTTACTGATCTGCTACTGCTGATGCTGCTCTTGGCATTTTCTTACTTCATTTTCTGGTCTCAAATCCTAAGCCCTCTCCTTACCTCCATATTTCTCCTGGCCTTGAGCACGAAGGCCAAATACTCTCAGGCAGTCACCTTTAGTACCCTTTGAACCACAAGTCTGGACATGCGCTGTACTAAACAGTACCCGTAAACCTCCACGTTCTCTGGGTGTGAGGAACTCAAACGCGGAGTTGTCATGATCCCTCATGAATGGAACAGTCCGCTGGCACTAATCCAGAGCCCGCTTTGACTGTCACAACATCTGCTCATGGTACGTGCAGTCGGTTTCTCCATCTCTCGTCTCACTGAAAACGCAAAAAACTATATATATATAGGGCTGGGTAGGGATTTATATAATAGGCCCGAAGGCAACTTGTGGTGGATCTTGTTTTCGAAATTATCCTCAAGGGATCTCATCCTCGAGGGGTTATTAATCTGGAAAACTGTTCGGTTAAATGGCCCGAGTTAAGTGGGATCCAATAAAACACCACTTATCCCGTCCTGCAAATAATAAAATAAATATACAATAGAAAAGAGCGTAAAATAGAGACGAGTCCTAAACGGACCTGGTAGAAGCTCCAACCGTGTCATCGCGCCTAGGCGGCGAGCTCCTACTCCGTACCTACACATTCAAAACTAAATACTAACGCCCGCTAACTAAATGATGCATCACACACAATGAACATCACACTCAAAATACAAACAGTATCCAGCTACACTCAAATAATCATAGATGTGAAAATAATTCTAACTCATCCTATTCATACTAATTTTATTACGTTTTTATAAGTTATGTTGTAGTCACTTATCATGCTCTCATTAGATCACTTACTCTTCATTCACACTTAATCTCATTATGCAACTCATCGTTTCATCCATAATTAAGCATTAATCACATCAATAAACCAACCCTAGCATGCTGTGCTAACAATCATCAAGTTTAAATTATAAATTCGGAGGTAATTATACCTCACGTCGTCGGCAATTCAGCGCTCGTCGGCGTCCGAAGTTCGATCGGGATCAACTGGATGAGCTCCGTGGAAGATCCGACGAATTCTAGCAAATCCGGTTTTTCGGCAGGTTCCGGCGGTTTTCCGGCAGCTTCAATAGTTTTTCGGCAACTTTCGGCGGTTTTCCGGTGACAATCACCGGCAGTGTCTACTGGCTGGATAGGGGTCATATTGGGTACCATTGGAACCGGCTCGGCGAGCCCGACGCATCTACGGCGTCGACATGGTCGGCAGAGGTGGCAGCTCGCCAGAAAATGGCAAAACTGAGGCGGCGGCGATGGGGGACTCGATCTGGCCGGCCTGGGCGGCGTTGGCCTCCGTTCTGGTCGGGAAAGGTCACTGGGTGGTCGATGGTGCTGAGGCGACCACTGGATGGCGGCTGCAACGGTCGCCGGTGGCAGAATCGGCGACGCGACCAAAATGTAGCCGCGGCGCTAGGCGTGGTGATTCTGGCGTCACGACGGCTTGGCAGCGGCCGGGACTGGTCGGGGCGGCATGGCAACACCGCGGCGTGGGCCTGGCGGCGACGATCGACGGTAGGCCGACGTCGGCGGCGGTGGCGGCGACAAGAAAAAGGGGTGGCAATGAGGGTTTGGGGAAAAAGACGTCGAGGGAGAAAAGAAAAGGCTCGGTGGCAAAGTCATAAATAATACTTGACTCGTGTCCGGCTCGAGTCAAGAATAATAACTAAGTGGTATTAAATCCTAAAAAAATCAGGAAAAATCCCATAAAATCAAATAAACACCAAAACATCATAATGATATGCTCTAGAACTATCAACCCACCCAAACTGTCCGTAACGCATCCTAACGCGGTAAACGACCTAAAACTAATTCTACGATCCATTATATATAAAAATAAAAAATAACTGGCATACTCTCATATATTCTGATAACTCATTCTGTTCTGTTGTGTTCATGGCGTTATCATCATATACATGGGTACACATGACCCTCATAGCTCATACACACGACTGGCGTCAGCTCAGTACACATGTTCTGAAACTGACTCAACTCGAAAATAATGGTCGAACCGACCGGTTTTGAATATAAAACCCTGACTCGAATCGTGGGTTTTACATACCCTCCTCTTTCTCCCCTCCTCCTGTCCTTCCTTTGCCCCTTCCTCCCCCATGGGCACGTCCCCTTTTCCCCCTCTTTTGGTTCCCTTTTTGCATGATTTCAATTAGTGTGCATGTACAGCAGTTTGCTAGGTCATGTAGATTATTTACCCATCATCCTAGCATGCTATCCATCTTGTTATTTTGTGAGTTATTGTTAAAAATCAATTTTTAGTAAAAATGTATGATTTTGGAATGCTTAATGTTATTAAATTGTTGTCTTTATTTGATAACATGCAATCAACCTCCTAACATACTTAATAAAGGTCAAAACAACAAAAAGATTCGAACTTTATAATTTATGGTTGTGTCCGAGTAACTTCGGTTTGCATATCGGGTAATTAATTAATTAAATGACCAATAAAATAATAACTTAATCGTGTGGTTGCTCATAAAATGAACATGCCACGAAGATCTTAAGTGATTTCAAATAAATCTAATTACCCTAATTAAATAATTAACCAAAAGATTTAATTAATAAAAATTTTCTTACACGGATGGGGGTGATCTCGACATCTTAAGTTGCTACGTTGGAGCTAATTAGAATTTGTCTGATTCAACATCTTTCAAGTTTCTCAGATCTTAAGTAGCTATGGCTAAATTATCCTCTGGACTAATTAATTAAGTTACCCATCATATGAAATAATTTTCACAACGTTATCAAGATCTCGTCATCGATTAGCATGCTAGATATCTCAAGCTTAATTATCTGACACATTCGGGCATTTCGATATCTCAAGTTTATTTTAAGTTAATCCCGACAATTGTTCATAATACAATCACATCTCACATTGATACCTACAAGTTGTTTATTAACTTGCGCCATGCGATTCACGTCCTCTGATTTAAATAAGATCAAGATCAAGTTGTGCTATTATTTTATTTACTTTTCTTGTGTGTGGCATATCATGCATTTGTTGCATCTATGGCTGTTTCATACCAGTGAACGCAAGCATCATATAGGATTGCGTAGCAATTAGCATCTTTAAGTCGTTCAAAGTTGCGCTTGCCGAAGTTGGTCGAGGAGCCTTTCTCTCAGGTCTATTAAGACTCTCTTCAATTTTATCTATTGTTTGGCTCACGTGTTTTATTTTCACACCGTAGGACGTAGATAGTGAAGTTTTATCGGATCCTACTACCTACATGCCATCTAGCCAAAATTTTTGGATTAACAAAACCTCAAAGTTGAAATCCCTTGATGAGTTTTTAAAACATAAATCCAAATCACAAGTCGAATTCTAGTGCTATCTGATAAATTGTCCCAAGCCTATATTTAAAGTATGATTTCAGATTTTGACTTGCACCCATGATGGATGGGAGCGTGAAGTCACCAAGGGGTCCGATCGGTAAATAATAATTATGATTCAACATATTACCTACTAGCACAGTTTATTTTTGGCATATTCACGTCTCTAGTGAGTATATCCAGATCGTACAATATTGTGTTGATTATTAGGTAGGCCCTATTGGCCATAATACCGACATGTCCCTGTTATTTATTTTTAGTCTATGCGCTTAGATATCAATAATTATGTTTAGGCCTTATAGGCACCTTTACTTTATTCTCTTTAATCAATTGATATGGAGAAGTTTCTGCTTCTAATTCAATTTTTCCGTGGACAACTATTGAATCCATTTGCCAATAATTGAGTTTTCTATTATTAGTTATTTAAGACTCGGTGACACTCGTTGCTGATGTATTTTCTATATTTATGTAGGTGAGCAACCTTGGCATTGGTCAGTGTAGTTGTGAGGATCACGAGGGCTCTGGGGATTTTGGGCCAGTGGGCTTGTTGTTTCTTTTGAATTGTGTTTTTTGGATGAGACTTTTTGTGGTCGTGTGGCCTTTGGATCATGATGTGAACTTGTTGGCTATGGGCCCCATGATATAACATGATGATTTTGGGATAGCTTTGTTTTACTTAACTATATTTCACCTCTTTTGCAGACAGAACACTCTAGGTTACGCAGGTCTAACAAACTTTCATACAAGTTCTCCAATCCCCGGAGTCATGGAACTGAAGGATAATTTAACTCACAAGTAAGTAAAACCATGCTACTTGTACAGTTACTCGAAGAGAAGATGAAACATGGGCTAGAGGAAGTTCTGGGTTTTGAAAATTGTAGGAGAAGGACCCATTTGATGACGAGACACAAACCAACATTCTAAAGAATGTGAATATTGTATTAAATAAAATGCAAATGAACTGTGAATGTGGCATAATGTCTCTGCAATGCTTCTATGATGAAAGAATGATGTGAAATGTTCTGGGATATTTTCTATTATGTTTGAACATGTAACCGGTTGTAAAAAAATTTTCAACATCCTAATTACGTGGGAGTCTATCAAATTTTTTCTAGGAATTTATTCTCCTATGTAAATTTAGCACATCTACGATTACCTAATTGCATGAGTCAAGCCGTAGGTGTCTTGCATATATTTTTGGTGTGCTATTTGTGCATTAGATTCTTCGGGTTTTTGTCTTTTCACGTCTTGAGTGGTTAGGTCTTTGTCATGATAATTTTACATTTTAATGGGTTATGAATTAATATCCTAAAATTTATAAGTTTAATTTGGTTTGCATTGTGAGCCAAATCAAGTGCAAGCCGAATCGAGGTGTTACAAAAGAAACCTGTGCGGCAAGATCTAAGAAAATTCATAAAAATCCAAATGACGTGAAACAAGAGGCACCACCAACACAATTAAAAGAATATATTCAACATCCCCATGCATGCAATGCCAAGCCCTAACATCCATCACACGCACATTAAACAAAGCAACAACCCTATTGTGACCCTAGACCAATAAATAATATGTGTACAACCCTTATTCAAACATGTATAACCAAGTCAAAACGGTTCGCACAACCACGAGCAAGCCCAGGCCGGGTCAACTAATAGTAAAAATCTTGGGCCAAAAGCTTGAGTTTTACAACCTTCCCATAGTTTGTAAAGATAATCATTATAAGGTTCTTTGGCAATCTTGTATATAGCATAGTATCTTATTGCCTTAAAAATATTGCTAGAGCTTTGCATGTATGTAATACTCCTCTACGTTGTATTTTACTTTCTTTAGTCTAATGAAATATTTATTTACCCAAAGAAAAAAATGCACAAGGAAGTCAGGAAATGAATAAAGTATGTATCCATATGCTTGGACCTGAGGCACCTAATTTATATATCTCCACATTAATCTAAGTAATGCTAAATCGATGTTCAAAAATCGTCCTTCCACACATTATTCTTTAGTGTTGGAGGGTTGACATTAGAAGAATTCATACACGGTAATGTGGTTGTCACATTGCAAATTAAATGTCCAGGGAGGCATAAGAATTCATATACTTGAACATGGTCATCACGTTGCAACTTGAATGTCCGATGAGGCATTTTTCTATAACCTCTCCCTTCTCCCTTCTTTTGTTAATATTTTTTGTTAAAAATGTCTCGTTTTACTTCGATAAAAATAAAAATGTCTCATTGACAATTGATGTATATGAGCTTTTACTAATGAGCTTATGTTCCTCGTCTACTCTATTACATACTAGTTAATTATTATTTGCTAACAAGAATAGTTGGCTGCTTAGAAAGATGTGCACCCATCTTCTTATAAAGATGGATGGTTAATGTTACAGCATTGATTTGTGGGTTGCCCGGATACCTAGGGTTTGTATATTGTTCCTAGGTATACTTAGTCCATGAAAGGTTAGTCGGTGCTATCCTAGTGGTGGAAGAAACTTATAACTTGTAAACGTATGTCATAGTTGCAGTGACAACCGAGCATAGATGCTAAGAGGTTGTCGGAATACCTATGAATGCTATCAAGTTCTAAGAAGTGTAATCAAGCATTACCGAGATTCTAGATACGAGCATAGAGAGGGATAGTGTTCAGTAACCTACAACAGCTCATCGGGTCACAAGGAGTGTGTACCGAGCATTAGCTATGGTTTACTGAGCAAGCTGTGTTTATCGGCTTCAAAATTAACCTCAAGATATTGAGTATGGGTCTTGCTGGTTGGAGTAACCAAGCATGTTTAAGAGTGGTGATCGATCATGCCAAGGAGTGGGTACCAGTAGCAGTGCATAGAATTGCTAATTACTGAGCATGTTGAGAACTGGACTTGGGAGTATCAAGAGGTGTGAACGAGCATTACCCGGAGTTCCTAAGTGATCATCGAGAGCTGAAAAGTTGAGTTCCGGGATTTGGAGAAGGTTTGCTAGTTGCACTAGGAATCCTAGTACAAGTAGGATTACCGATAGCAGTTGTGCGTGTGGGCTACCTAGTGACTATGGGAGTTCTTGGTAGACTTGGATTTGGTCAAGACTTCCAGGGAGGAGGGGTTTTGAACAACTTGGACAATTGTCTCGGAGACTTGGTCATCAAGGTTGTCTAGGAGAAAAAGACGAGAGGAGTCTTAGTGAAGCCGGGATCAAACCTTAATCCTATTGGGAGTTGGATGTTCGGGTTTGAGATTTTTTGACTTAGGAGGTTCTTCCACAACCATGGAGTTCAACTAGGAACGTGTGAAACAACATAGGAAACATGTTTCAGGTCAAGTTGTACTGGGAGAGGATGTTAGGAAGAGTTGAACAATGAGTGGACTTTTTCCTATTAGCTAAGTTGGAGTTGCAACTAAGTAAAAAGCGATTCTTACAAATAGGCCGGATCCTTTCATATATGGGATCATCACAAGAGAGGAGAGAGGGAGGACATCTTTGAGGGGACTTTCTCAACGTCTTTATTGTGTGAAGAGGGCCAAATTAAGGAAGAAGAAGTAGAAGGTTGTCATGCTCGATCTCTTAGTGTAGGGATTGAAACTTCAAACTTTAAGGGATCATCGGGGATTGATTAAGGTACTCTTATTCAAAACTTATTTACTAATTTTGATTCATGTTTGATTGAGTTAAATTCATGTATTAGTTATTCTCATTCGACTAGGGGTGTGTAGTTGTAAAGATTGCTTGTTAGAGGGGTGATCCAAGTGAGTCCCTTTGTGAACAAGTACCATTAGGGCAAGGCCTAGTGGGCCTGCCCACAAGGTCGAGTGAGTGCTTAAGAGGATTTGAGTGTTGTATTCCTTGTATTATTATGTGTTAATATAAGGTTGGGAGTGGTTCCCATAAATTTGCGTGTTTGCTTGTTGTTTGTCGCGATTAAACAAGGAACTTTAATATCAGGTTGTGATCGAAGTTTACAACATGACTAGTTACTAGGACTAGTTACCGGGATGAGCAAGGGTAGAGACCAGCACAACCAAATACAAGGATTGGTGTTTGGTGAAGATCGGGTAGTGATTAGGAGGGTTGCTACTTGGTTCTCGGGACAACTTATCAATAGGGAGTAATGATAACTGAGAATACTATATTGGGGTGGTGCTTGTGTGTGATCGATACAAGTGATCGAGCAAGGTGCAAATAATGGTATAAGATTAACCCCCATTGAGGTTTCTGCTCGGGTGTTGATTTCCTGACCGAGAATAGTGTGGTATTCAGGGTGTAGAGGGTGCAAAGGAATCAAGTAGGGGCAAAAAGCAGTGATCCATAGGGTTGATCATTGGTTATTGGTATTGGGAATTAGTTGCTGGTAGTGGCTAGTAATTGGATATCAGTAAGGGGGTTTATTGTTGTTTGTCGTGCCGAGTGTTAGGACTGAACCGAGGTAGCGGTATTGAGATTTTGATTGGTTTTGGTGATCAGTTAACCTCTAAGTTTTGATAGTGATCAAGTAATAGGAATAGTATTTGGGAGTTGCTTTCCGGAGTTTATCCTTTATTGTGTAACTTTTGGAAGGCTAATGGTTCTGGGGGGAGAATACTCCGCATAGGAGAGCATTTAGGGCCAAAAATTTTACCCTAGAATCAAACCAAGTGACAGTTGAGCTCCTCTTCTTCTCACACTCTTGTGCTCACAAGAATAGGAGACAACAGCACCAAGGCATATATCTCTCTTTTCCATTGTGAAGGTACACATTTTTCCTTGAATCTTTCTTCTATTTTTACTCAGTTATTATATGAATCTGCATCACATCATGAGAAGCCTGAACACTGAACATAGAAGCTTTGCATGCATGAACTTACATGGATACATATGATTTTTTTTAACAAAATTACGTATGGGTTGTAATTAGCACACCGGAACTTTGAGAATAATTACGTATTTCTCATCATTTAACGCTTTAAGAAGTGCCTTCTCTTTTCAGTTTTTGGCGTTGTATCTAAAACCCAGTAGGGGAGAAAAAAATGCGGAGAAGTCATTCATTTGAATGGCTTCATTGGATCGAAAATGGCAGAGAAATTTGCTTTGATATTGTGGGATCTAAAATGTTTATGGTATTCTTTACATTGAGATCGAATGAATTTATAAAATGACTTGCACACTGGTGCAGGATATAACAGATTATGTAGCAGCTTATTATTGAATATTTCTTTTTCCAAAAATATATATATACTTGTATTCCTTCCGCACATGATCCGGCATTGGCTATATTTTGCGTTGATCTATTTAAACTAGGCAATATGTCACACCGTACACGACTTATATTATAAATAAACTTTAATTTTGTAAATAAATTACTCTCGTTAAATAATAAGACAAACTATGATAATCTAATGTATTAGATATATAGATTCTGATTGATTTTTATTTTAAAGATAGATCATAATTGAATTAGAAGATATACTAAAATAATTTGACTTTTTTTGTATTTTGATTAGTTAAATCTCAACTTTTAATTTGAGGCTACTATAGAGTTCCCCTTTATTAATAAGAATTCTTTTCATTTATATTATTTGTATTCCATCGACTGTGCCAAATAGATAATAAAAGAAATGGCATATCTTCTAAATCAATATAATTTTTAATTAAAAAGTAAAAATTATATTATTTTAATATTTTAAAATAGAGAAAAATCGAGGTGAGTTGTGCTGATACTACACTTTTAGTTTGACGCTTATGTGTGGCCTGCATGTTGACGTCTATATCGTATGAAAAGTAAAATGCTTAAGGTCGATGTTGACAAATTATTTTTTTAGGTATTAATATGACCTGCTTAAAACTATTATAAAAATGTACTAGTCTAATTAATATTAGAGTTAATTATTATTACAATTACTTTCACAATTAAGATGCAAGGATTAAAATCATTAAATGATTTGGAAATCAATAATTATTCTTTCTTTCTTTTTTAATTTGTAGATATAAGTAATCAGACCCATTAAATTTTCCAAATAAAAATTATAAATGATATGAGCTGAGCTGCAACTTATTTGGACCACTTCAAATACATATATGATCAGAGTTATATTATATATAATAATTTAAATAGTTCTATCTAGTTTGAAATATATATATATATATATATATATATATATATATGTAGGGTATGAGGAGGCTGTGATGCAGCACAGCCATGTTGGCTGTGCTGCATCTTTCCAGCCGTTGGATTTTATCCAACGGCTGGACATTCCCCCCTCACCCTTCCAAAAAAAATTTTTTTGCCCCCCTCCGCCCTGCCGCCGCCGCCGCCGCCGCCGCCGCGCCGCTCCGACTAGTGCTGTCACCGCCTCGCCACCGTCGTCAAGTCCGGCGTCCTCCACGTCCCCTCCCGCCGCGCCCTCCACGTCCCCTCCGCCGTGCCCTCCACGTCCCCTCCCGCCGCGCCCTCCACGTCCCGGCCGCCCCCCATGCCGCGCCACTCGTCCTGCCCACCTTGGGTCACCCGGGAATGAATCAAGAAAGGAGGGGCATCGTTGGCCGGCAGTGGGCGGCGGGCGGCCGGCGATCGGCTGTTCGGTGGAAAAACAGAGTCGCCGGCGGAACAGGGGAGGGAAGAGGAAAGGCAGGGGTAGTTTCGTAATAAAAATTTGACTCGGTCCTCGACTCGAGTCAATATTACGAAATATATCCTAAAAAATATTTTAAAAAATACCATAAAATATAATAATTCATTATAATTCAATTATTTTATTTTATGATATTTTTATGTATTTTTTAATATTTTTTGGGATTTATTTCGTAATATTAACACAAGTTAGGACCGAGTCAAGTTTTTATTACCAAACTACCCCTCTCAAAAAATATGAAAAAAATAGAATTAAAAACCATAAAATAAAATAATCTATTAGAATTAGATTATTTTATTTTAGGGTATTTTTCTATATTTTTTAAAATTTTTTAGGATTTATTTCGTAATATTAACTCGAGTCGGGACCGAGTCAAGATTTTATTTTAAAATATGAACAAAATAGGGTAACATACTATAAAATAAAATAATCCATTATAATTAGATTATTTTATTTTATAATATTTTCCTGTATTTTTTTATATTTTTGGCATTTATTTTGTAATATTAACTCGAGTCGGGACCGAGTCAAATTTTTATTATAAAAAATTAACCTGCTACAGATTCAAGTCCCGACTCGGTGACAGCACTAGTTGGGTGGCACGGCAAAGGGTGGAAAAACAGAGTCGCCGGCAAAATAAAGGAGGGAGGAGGAAATTGGCAGGGGTAATTTTGTAATAAAAATTTGACTCGCTCTCGACTCTAGTTAATATTGCGAAATATATCCCGAAAAATATAAAAAATATAATAAAATACCATAAAATAAAATAATTGAGTTCTAATTGATTATTTTATCTTATGATATTTTTATCTATTTTTTCATTTTTTTCTAGATTTATTTCGTGATATTGACACAAGTTGGGAAGGAAATGGGCAGGGGTAGTTTTGTAATAAAAACTTGACTCGGACTAGACTAGAGTTAATATTATGAAATAAATTTTAAAAAATATAAAAATTATTTCTTAATAAAACTTGACTCTTGTTGGGAGTGAGTCAAGTTTTTATTAAGGAATTATTATTATTTTTTAAAATTTATTTTGTAATTAAAACTTTACTCGATCCTGCACGGGAACGAATCAACTTTTTATTACAAAATTATCTTATATTTTTTTAAATTTATTTCGTAGTATTAAAAACTTGACTCAAGAAATGAGCGAGTCTAAGTTTTTATTACCGAATTATTTTATTTTTTTAAAATTTATTTTATAATTAAAACTTGACTCGATCCCGCACGGGTCCGAGTCAAGTTTTTATTTTATGTTATTGTATTTTTAAAAAAATTTAAAAATCAATTTTGTAGTATTGACTCGAGCCAGAGTGAGCCAAGTTTTTATTTTATAGTATTTTATTTTTTAAAATTATTTTTAATATTTATTTCGTAATATTGACTCGGGAGCGAGTCAAACTTTTATTACGAAAATGCCATCGCCCTCTTCCACCCCGCCCTCCTCCCCCGCCCCTGTTTTTTCGCGCCACCGTCGGCGGTGCTGTTGGTGACGCCGGCGTGGGGTTGGGGCGAAACGGGCGGAGAGGGGGAGGGAAACGGGACGTGGGCGCGGGGCGGAGCGAGGGCCGCGGGGCGGGGCGGGCGCGGCTGGGGTTTGAAAGCAGGGAGGGGGGGAAGGGTGGGGGCGGGGCGGGGGGCGTGGGGGAGGGGCGCGGGGCAGAGAAAGGGCGTGGGCGGGGCGGGGGCGCGGGGAGGGGCGTGGGGTGCGGGGCGGAGCGAGGGCCGCGGGCGGCGAGGGCGCGGCGGGGTGGTGAAAACGGGGAGGGGGGAAGGGTGGGGGCGGGGCGGGGGCGCGGGGGGGGCGCGGGGCAGCGTAAGGGCCGTGGGGCGGGGCGGGGGCCGCGGGGGAGGGGCGGGAGGCGCGGGGCGGAGCGAGGCGGGGCGCGGCGAGGGCGCGGCGGACCAAACAGAGGAAGGGGAGGGGGGGGAGGGGGGGTGATTTGGTTTGGTTAATCTCAGCCGTCCGATCTCAATCGGACGGCTATAAAAATTCGAGCACAGCCATCTTGGCTGTGCTCTATTACAGGAAAACTTTTTCCTATATATATATATATTGCCAATTGAATATTTAAACTGATCCCTAGATCAAAGAGGGAATCTTCGTCAAGGTTTCTTAGGTTGGTATTTATTTGATTTGGTAGATGACTCCACATCACATTATCGAGCTGACAAAATCAGCCTATTAAGAACAAAGATGCCTTAGTATTGACAATAGTAGATATCAGAATATCAATATGTAACATCTCTCAAAAGTTAAATTAGTCTTAGATCCGATGGCTATTGAGGTAAATCTAATATATTAATTGAGATATATTTAGGATCTTTAACTTGATTAATTACTTTTAAATAGATAATTAAGTCTACCAACTTACACTAAATAGGTTGCTATAGGTAGTACCAAAGCGAACATAAGACCATATTAAATAGATGGTGGTATGTCAAGAGTCGGAGAAAGAATTCTAAGGTTGGAATTTTTTAAGTGGGTAGAATATAATATCTCCTAAAAATTAAGTTAGTCTTATATTTAATTTTTACAAGGGTAAAATCTAATATATTAGTAGAGATGTATTTAATATCTTTAATTTGATTAATTATTTTTAAAGAGATGACTAAATCTATCAATTAATTCTAATTGGGCTCTTACACAACAACATTCAAATCTAGTCATTCATTTAGATCACGTGGCTGTAATTTTTTCTGACTTAGAAAAAATTACCCTCATCATCTAATCATTCTTCTAATCTTATGGTTCACAATATATGCAATTGATTCAAGAGTATAAGTTGTTAATACTAATTATTGTCTTAAGAAAGAACCCCTTAAGTTGGAGCAACATTCTTCGGTCGGGTTCCTGGACCAGCTAGCGCCGTCTTATCGGTAACAATCTACAGTTTCAGCATTTAATCTTAAGTATGGAAAATTGTTACGAAGGTTAATTTTCTTTTTTTAAAAAAAGGCTTCAAAGTTGCCAATTTTATCACACCCGACTCTAAGTTAAAAGCTTTCCGCATTCAGCCACACTAAGATATAAATACCCCTATTTCTCAAACTTGAAAAAATAAACTATCGTGTTGGTCGTGCTAACATCAGTGGTGTTAAAATAAATATTGAATGAACATTCTCTTAACCATTTGAACTTTTCGGATTAATTGATAAGCCTTATAAATTTTATCTAGTACGAGGGTTCAATCCCATTACTCAGCTAGGGAGGGAGAAATTTTGTCTTCCCTCCCTCTTTAATCTTGTTTTAGAATCTTTTCTTTTAAAAAAATCTAGATGTTACTTAACAACTTAAAGTCGAAGGTAAGAAGCTTTGGACAAGTTAGCAACGTAGATAGCCTACGGCTGAGTATTTATCAAGGTATTGAAGATACGATACTGTGTTCTCAACATTTTCCCGCACTTGCAACGCGGTCGAGCACCGAGGAAGCAGGATTTTTAGAGCATGGCTGAAATAGATTTTTCCAGCGGCTTATTCAGCCGTCGGACTTTGACAAATGCCAATACTATTTAGTAGGCTTAATTCATTTTTACATAAGGGGGTTGAGCCCATTGGTTGGCCTAGTTGAACTAGATATTCTCTACCACTTATTGAGCTTAATTCTTTTCTGTAACTTCAACAAATATTTGTGCTTCTGTTGGATTTACCAATATGGGATTTAACAAAGGCTTCGTTATACGGAGGTGAGTGCCTTAAAAAGGTTTGGGCCTTACCTAAAAGAATGACTAGGTAAATATTTAGCACACCTTAGTTTATTTTTCAAGGTTACAGTTCATATCTATTGTGGATGGGGCTGCTCTCAATAGAAGCCATTTACATTGTTGACTTCCATTTAGATCTCATCTTTAGGTATGGGCCATGAATGATCATGTGTTTTAAGGCTACAAGTGGTCAGCCAATTATTATTTTAAATTAAACTTAAATAAATTGCATGCCAAAGTATTTATTTTACCATTATGGTAAATTTAACCGCACACTTTTTGTTTTGAAATGGTAGTGGCAGAAGTTTCGGTCATTACCATTTTATCCACTTATTGTTTTATTAAAAATAATTATTTTTAAATAAAAATATAGCAATATTAATCGATATAAATAATTAGTATTATTTCTATGTTTAATTAAAATGTTATATTATTAATCCTTTTAAAAATAATTGAATATAAATATAGTCTAAGTCACACTAAATTTGTGATTTTAGTAAGTGGTTTTGTATTGAAAAAGAGTTGTATGACTCAAATCAAAATTTATCAATTATTAATCGTCAAAACAGTTAAAACTCAGTAACAACGAAGGAGTGAAAAGTAGGTGCTGTTACAAATAATGGTTGAGAAAAGAGTAAATAAATATAGTAAATGTCATGCGTCATAACCACACCTCTTGTAACCCTAATACGTTTGGAAAGAAGAAACATGAATTAATGAACATAGAATTGTTAATTGGAGATTAATATACTGTAACACCCCAAATCCGGTTCACACTCGTGAACCGAACCGGCATGTTACAGGCCCCGGTTAGGTCGGCTAACCCGAACCTAACTCATGCGGATCCAATCTCGGCGTCTTAAGATGAAGATACGATCTGTCATGAATGAATGCAATGCACAAAATCCTAACATGGTACTACATGAATGACATGCAAATTAAATTTCACACCATCACAATTACGAGCAAAATCGATGAAAATTCTGAAGTAAAACTAACAGGGTCTCCCCTAAAAGTGCAATTATGGGCCCACCCTGTCAAAATAATATATATACAAATATATCGGCATGCATTAACAATCACACAAAATCTCATTTATAACGTATTCATTCTGAAGCTTGGGTCTCAACCCACTACGCTTCCGCTGCTCAACTCTGATCATATTTTGCATTCTGTTATCGTGTCTTAGCATTTCATTCACATCATATCATCATGCTCAAACATTTACTCATGTCATTCACAATATAATAACATAATAATACAATATTAAACATTCAGAAATCTAACATGTGTGTGTACAAGACCTCATTGCTCCTCCGTCCAAGCTGGCTCCTCCAACTCGTGATTATTACCTACATATAGTATAAAAACACGTCAGTAACAAGTGTTACTGGTCCGGAAAATAAAATAACTATAACAAACTGGCTATGAGAGCAAACTCTCATATGAAAGAAAACCATATACTCCACAAGAACACTCTGAAGGGCACTACTGAGGAGCCACTGGGCTGCAGACCCGGTAGCATCCCGAACTTACTGATCTGCTGCTGGTACTATGCCGCTCTCGGCACTTCTTTTTCAGTACTTCTCGTGAAACTTTATCCTAAGCCCTCTCCTTACCTCCATATTTCTCCTGGCCTTGAGCACGAAGGCCGAGTACTCTCAGGCAGTCGCCTTTAGTACCCTTTGAACCACAAGTCCGGACATGCGCTGTACTAAACAGTACCCGTAAACCTCCACGTTCTCCGGGTGTGAGGAACTCAAACGCGGAGTTGTCAGGATCCCTCGGGAATGGAACAGTCCGCTGGCACTAATCCAGAGCCCGCTTTGACTGTCACGGCATCCTCTGCATGGTACGTGCAGTCGATTTCTCCATCTCTCGTCTCACTGAAAACGCGAAAACTATATATATATAGGGCTTGGGTAGGGAGTTATATAATAGGCCCGAAGGCAACTTTTGGTGGATCTTGTTTTCGAAATCAACCTCGAGGGATCTCATCCTCGAGGGGTTATTAATCCGGAAAATGTTCGATTAAATGGCCCGAGTTAAGTGGGATCCGATAAAACGCCACTTAACCCGTCCTGCAGGCAATAAATTAAACATACAATAGAAAAGAGTAAATCACAGACGAGTCCTAAACGGACCTGGTAGAAGCTCCAAGCGTGTCATCGCGCCTAGGCGGCGAGCTCCTATTACGTACCTACACATCAAAACTAAATACTAACGCCCGCTAACTAAATGATGCATCAAACTCAACACAATTAAACACAAAATAATCAATCATCAAATAACCATAAATATGAAAATAACTCTAACTCATCCTATTCATGACAATTTTATTGTATTTTTCCTAAGTTACATCATACACGATTATCATGCTCAATTTACTTACTTCATTAAATCACTTAACCTCCATAAACTATCAATCACATCATGTAACTTATCACTTCATCACTTATCCTCCATTCACTATCAATCACATCATAAATCCTAGCATGTTGTGCTAACAATCATCATCAACTTTAAATAATCAAATCGGAGGTAATTATACCTCACGTCGTCGGCAATCGGCGACGGCTAGGGTTCCGTCGCGCGTCTCGGAGCTCGAATTCGGCGCTCCTCGGCGTCCGAAGCTCGATCGGGCTCCACCGGGTGAGCCCCGCGGAAGATCCGGTGAATTCCGGCGAATTCCAGAAATTCCGATTTTCCGGCGGTTTTCCGGCAGCTGCTGGCGGTTTTCCGGCGACTTCCGGTGGTTTTCCGGCGACAATTGCCGGTGGTATCTACTAGCTGGATAGGGGTCATGTAGGGTACCATTGGAACCGGCTCGGCGAGCCCGACTCATCTACAAGGTCGATGAGGCCAACGGAGGTGGCGGCTCGCCGGAAAATGCATAAAACAGAGGCCGGCCGTGGTGGTGTGGAGATCCGGCCGGGATGGGCGGCGCTGGCCTCCGTTCCGGTCGGGGAGGGTCACTGGGTGGTCGCTGGTGCTGAGGCGACCACCTGATCGTGGCGGCGACGGTCGCCGGCGGCGAAATCGACGACGCGACCGAAACTTAGCCGCGGCGCTACGCACGGCGATTCCGGCGTCACGGCGGCCCGATTGGGGCCGGACCTGGTCGGGGCAGCATGGCGACGCCGTGGCTGGGCTGGGCGGCGTCGAACGGCGGCCAGGCG
>JAURVB010009702.1:0-10280 GCA_033002965.1 Piper betle | reverse complement strand
TTGGGCCCTATGGGCCCCAAAAAGGACTTGCAACAGGTGTCACGAGCCTCTCTTAATCCAAAAATTAGCTTAAGGAATAAGGCTTTCCAATTTCCCTATGTACAAATCACTAGTCACCTCTAAACATGATGTGGGATAAACCCAACAGTAGCTATGTGTCTTTTGGATCTAAGCCGTGCTTGAGTTAGCGGATAATTACTTTCATTGCTACCTATTTGATGACAACTATTTCACAAATTATAAAACTCCTTTTAATTTAAAAAATTCTTTGGCTTTTTGAGCTAAACTCCATTATTGACTTGATCGTGACAAATTTTATGATTGACTTTTTAAGTTTCCCTGAGTCACCTCATGTCAAGTAAAAAATATTGTTGAATTAATACTTAAAGTAGCATAAATCATACATTTATCGATTTCAAGTGTTAAATGTAAACAATTTCTACTAATTTGAAATATCATTTTGCTCATTAGATTGAAAAATTATATACATGATTCAGAGTTAACTTGGAGTCGACTCCGGTTCATAACCTATTGAGTCGACTCCAAGTTTTTCAACTATGCTATTTCATGGCTATTAAAATGTAACATTTTCTATAACCCACATGGTTGCATCATGAAGGGTACTTGACCAAGTATAATCTGGTGGGCTAAGTTACCCATTGGTTAACCCAAATCGAAGATCCATAATGCAACACTAATAGATTAAATTTTATCGTAATATGTTTTGTATGTGGAATTAGTTTAAGGCATTTCAAAATAGACCCATCTTAAAAAATTCTGATCTTGAAATTCTTTTTTTTGCCGAGCCTATGGGCATAACCCACGTCCAATCAATACTAATTTACTATCAAATAGTAAAAAATTAACTTTGATGTCACTTGTAACGACTCGATACATGTATAATTTGTTGAACGCCCAAGTTATTTTTTTAAAATAATTAATTTATGTTAAAAATATATAACACACCCCCATTAATTTACCAAATCTCATTTCAACATGTATCGGATGCCTAACTAATTTTGAGGATTTTAGAAAGAGCATCCGATGACCGTTAAAACTTCGATATCTTTAATCACGTAAATTCTAGATTTTAGTTTAGGATGTATGTCCCTACTTCCTAACACTTTTTTCGATATTAGGTGGAAGAAAATAAAAGATTGTAATGATATGGCGCACTATTAACAAACTGATACATCACTATGTATTCAATTAATATGTAACTAATTTCTAACTGCAACGAGCTTATTAACCACCGCAAATTATATCGCCGCAGAGTCATTCCACGTGTTACAAAATGGTGATTTTCTAAGTAGAATCTTTCTTCCAAGTTTGTACGCCAAAGAGATATTTCTCGCCGGGTGTAATAAAAGGGAAGCGGCTAAAGAGTGTAGTCAGAGCTGCAACAAAAAATCGTCCACTACGTCCGAGCTGCCTCTGAACTTTGAGTTAATGAATCAATCAGGAAATATCAATGGTACTTGATTTGTCAAACAGAAATTATACTTCACAATTCTTTGATTCTAGTTTCATTCTAAGAACTTTTGGAATAAACTTTTCATCAAATGGATTTTTTTATTCTTAGCCATGGGTGGCTCTAAATGACAAACTTTTTGATTGAATCTATTTGGCTGTCCGAGCCAAGTAATCACATATAAGAGCATTGTCGTTATTAGATAAATCAACAATTCGTTTTAGGGTAAAAAGAGACCAGAGTTAAATTACAAAGAATTAAATGTGGACCAGAACTTGGTTCAATAATCAGTGAACCAGTAGTATTAAACAGACAGAAACCTAGACATCAAGTGTAAAATCCTGTGGTATGTTAAAGGGTAAGCACCAGATCAAACATCCAATGAACTTCACACACAAAATGACCGCACAAACACACTGACCCATCCCCGGTCTGCCTAGGGACGAACTAGCTAACTGCAGGAAATAGGGTTAAATAAATTACAAAACAATTTACAAGGCTTCAACACCTGTAGTAAAAATAGGGTTAGCAAGACAATTCAAAGGGCTGCCACAAAGGTCAGAAACGGCATTTCCAGTCCAGATGCATATTTACCAGCAGGATGGTTTTTTAATTTTTTGCTCTGATCGGGTTTCAATCTTTTCTTGGCATGTGATTAATTCAGCGTACTTAATTAGCTCACGACATAAAATGATATATTGCATCACAAACTCTCGCTAAAATGAGAAGCCTTTCCTTCTATTGTTTTGTTTTTATTTTTTGTTTTTTGTTTTTTGTTTTTTGAAAGAATGAGAAGCCTTTCTTAATGCCAAGAAAAAACACTTTTAATAGAGTAGAAATCCCCCGAAATATCCAACTTAATAAAGATAAATTAAATATCAACCCTCTTTAAACAGTCAAATCTTTAGGAAAAGCCTTAATGCTTGCAAGTTGGGCCATCCCAGTGTCACGAAATTCTTTCACCCAAGTATATAGATTGCTTCAGTATAAGTATCATAATAATGAGAAAGTATTGTTCCCACAAGGAGCTTTACCAAGAAGTCGCTAATTATCAAGACTAATTTAATTGATTCTATCTGAATGAAAGAAAAGTGTAATAATTTGTGACTTCTTTTAAACTACTCGGGTAAAATAAAATCTACCGACTTTCAACGATGATTAACTTCAGCAACCTAAACCTAGGAATCACAACTTCGCTTATTTTCTTCCAATTAAGTCAATTCATCTTTCTATTTTAGTAATTTAGACCATGGGTTGCTAGCCAAGGGACAAAATTAATACGGATTTATTACTCTAATTTAGCTATTGTATCACTATGCAATTGAATTTCAAATAATGTATTACACCCTTATGGGGTTATCTAAGGCGAATATGTATATCAATATCCTACACACGAATCACTTTTCTCAATCTATCAAAATGTGAATAACTACTATTTTATTTATAAAAAATTTAATCTTTCTATTCCAAGACAATATCAAACATCTAAAACAATATAATAGGTTCCTAAACAATTGCAAGCATTAAAAATAAAATAGAATAAATAGCCCAACATTAATAATAAAGGAGAGAAAAATAAATAGCCCAACAATTGCAAAATTAAGTCTGGGGACGCCCGACTCTCGCCGGTAGCCCCTCACCGACACTCTCTTCACCTTGCCCTCTCCCCGCCCACAGGCGCTGCGCAAACTCGTCTCGCCGCCGTCATGTCACCTTGGCCCCTACCACCTTGGTAAGCTTTTGTTTTTTTAAAATTTTACCAAACTTGTAATTTTTTGAGTTATGGTTGTGATGATGTGTGATTTTATTAATGAAATTGTAATTTTTGAATTTTTGTAGATTAGTAAAATTGTATCTTTGTTTAGTAAATTGAAATTGTTAATAAGCTTATTACAACGAAATTGTGATTATGTGTGATTATTTGTTAATAAGATTAATTAGAATGAAATTGTGATTATTTGTTAATAAGCTTATTTGAATGAAATTATGATTATGTGTGATTATTTGTTAGTAAGCTTAATTAGAATGAAATTGTGATTATTTTTTTATAAGTTTATTAGATTGAGATTGTGATCGTGTGTGATTATTTGTGATTATATGTTAATAAGCTTAATTAGAATGAATTGTGATTATTTGTTAATAAGGTTATTAGAATGAAAATGTGATTATGTGTGATTATTTGTTAAACAGCTTAATTAGAATGAAATTTTGATTATTTGTGATTATTTGTTAATAAGCTTATTAGAATGAAATTGTGATTATTTATGATTATTATTGAAATTGCGATTATTTGTTAATAAGCTTATTAGAATGAAATTGTGATTATTTGTGATTATTATTGAAATTGTGATTAATTGTGATGATTTGTGAATAAATATTAGAACACGGTCTCACACTAAGTAATACACGTGATCTAGGTAATATGAATTATATTTATACATTAACAATTATGTTTCCCTATGGAATACTTTCTAGTAAGCTTTGATTAAGTTCTGATTATTTTTGAATTTATAATTGAAGTTATTTTAATTTTCATTTAATTATATATATTGAGGAATTATCATGTATGGGTCTGCCAACTGGAGGTGGAACACAATGAAAGGAGTAAGGGCGAGGATATATAAAATATGTAGCGTATGTTGACTATTTTATTCTCACATTATATTTTATTGAAAATAACTATCAAGATACTTTGTTCAACACTTTATCCACAAAAAAAAACTCCATTAAACATATAATATAAGAATGGTATTTCTAAGTCTATGCTCAATTTCTAGATTTTTCAATTTATACTTACTTTAATCCATCTAATATATTTTTTTATAATATAATATTTACACATGTAAGTAATCGTATTAAACTCGTGATCAACTTTTCACCCTAATTGAGGTCCAAAATTTTTTGCGTAGTTGTCATTGCTTGTAAGCTTCGGTTTAGGAAAAACAATCACGAGTTTGATACGAATACTAACGTGTGTACATATTTTATTCCAAAATAATATATTAGACGGACTAAAGTAAGTATAAATTGGAAAATGGAAAATTGAGCTTAAACTCAGAATTATCATTCTCAAATTATATGCTTAATGAAGTATCTTGATAGTAATTTTTAATAAAATGTAATTATGAAAATAAAATATTTAATGAAAATAACATCCACTTATTAAAAATTCAATTAGTAGTCATAAGTAACTACACGAAATGCAAGTATAAGAGCCACTAGATAAGGAAACATGCATTGGTTCATAGAATAGCCAAATTTTTTCTCGAAATAATAACAGTCATTAGATTCTATAATATCCGCTAAGACATCAAAATTTCACCCTGCATTAACAATATCACGAAAACTAGAGTCTCTTCTATTATCTCAATACAATGCATCAACCTTTTAGTTGAAATAAAACCCTAGAATTAAATGCTTCATGCAAAATGTTATTTAACCACAGTGAAAGAGAATGGTAAAGATCATGCATAGTTCCATACTCAAGTAACAAGAGCTCGACGTCTTGGACCAGAATTCAAAACAATATACCAATTGTGCCTCTTATCTAAGGGTTGGAACATACTATGTTCGTCAATCTTCTAATACTGAAAGCATTCGTACGCTCGAGTACGTGTATTCAAGTTTCTTGGATATGCCCGAAAACTCATAGGCATTTATAAAAATATGGACCACCATGTTTAATTCAAGTTCAATTTATAATCAATGCGTGTAATCAAATAAATAAATATATATGGAATTTTAAAATATCTGAATAAATATAATTCATGGATATGCACCTATAGTCCATTTATTAACATTTTATTGGTTAAAATCATATCCAAATATTCCAAATACAAAAAACATGGAGTTTCATCAAAATTAAGAATCATAACTCTAATTAAATTCAGATAAACATAAACTTAAGATGATAAAAAATCCAATATTAATGGTCATAGCCATTAATTAATATTTAACTATTTTAAAAATAAATCAAATATTATTTCATATTAATCTGATTTCATTAATCCAAAGTATTGTTAAATTAAACACATGCCTATTTTATAAAAAAATTGACATATTGGACAGATATGCAAATATGGACAGCTGGAGAAAATGCCAACTTTTAATTTCTGGCGGACATGGGTAAATGACAAAAGGTCTAGATGGGTAAATGGGCAAATGGCACAAGGTCTATTTTAATTTCTCGAGTTCTCGCCGATTTAGTGAGAACAACGGTTATTTCAACGTTTTTTGTGATTCTTCGGTGACTTTTCAGTGTATTTGGCATCGTTACGCTGTTTTCCGACCTCTCGTTGTCGTTAGGTGACTTCGCTCTCGCCGGCAGATAATGTTGTGGCCGGCAACATTTTTCCTGTCACTTTTATCATCTCCAGCGAATCTTGCCAGAATTGTATTTGTGACGCAATCGGTGATAATTACTATATTAATTTCTCACATTAAATCTAAGAACAATAACCAACAACAGCACATACCCAAACATTTTTAGATATAATGGAGAAATTAAAATACGGCTAAAACAGATATCAACGAAGATTAAACATATTTCATCTGAATGAAAAAATATTATAAATTACTTACCTTTTAGATTGCAAATCGGAAATCACCTTAATCCATAAGTTAACCAAAACTATCAGAGTTAACACTTCACATAGTGCCGCATTCACTAAAATGAATGGTAAGGTAAGATATATCTTACCTTAGAAGGTTGTTGTAACAACCCGTCCAAAATACAATATAATGAGCTAAGTCTTCTCTTCAAGAGTGGTTAACCAAATTAAAAATTTATAATTCATTCTCACTTATAAATATGATCTTATCTCATTAGGTATTAGATGTAAGACTTTGAGGGATCTTACAGTCCACCTACCTTAGGAAATTTCTTCCCTAAAATTCTTATACTTGACCCGTTACTAACCCTAGCTCGCGACCTTCTTTTGACCCGTGATTGATTGTCTAACTAATATCCGTAGTCTAGCCTACCATATAATACAGAACCAAGGGACTAAGTTGTTGAAATTCCTATACATGACAACCCTAGCCTATGACCTTCTTTAGCCATGACTGGCAGCCTAGCTAACGTTCCTAATCCAACCCACAATGTATGGCATAATAAGCTAAGTTATCTCTTTAAAAATAATTAACCAAGTTAAAGATCTATAGTTCATTTTTATTTATAAAGAGTATTTTATCCCAGTAGTTAATAAATCTGGAACTAAGTTGAGAGATCTCACAGTTATAACCTTAAATGAGTAGATTAACTAATTATTTCCAATACTATCTACTCTTATTAATAAAAAGGGATCTAAAAGGCACTCTCTAATGAAAAATGAGAGTTTTAGCCAATCAAAATATAACAAAAATAAAAAATAAATTTTATCATTATAGTTTATCTTACCATTTAATCACAGTGCAAAAATTAGAATCGAACATTGAATCAGATTTGAAGAGAGTCATTGAATCGAACCAATTTATAAAAAATCGAACAAGAATCAATTTACTTGAGTCGGTCAAAATCCGTCATTGATCTCCTCCCCTTTCCCCAACATCATTTTAGAACACTTTATTAAATTATTTTTAGTTTTATTTTATTTTATTTTGTATTTTTAGGATTTATTTTATTATTATTGACTCGCATAAGGAAAAAGTCAATTTTTATTACCTAAACTACCCCTCATTCTTCTCTACCTTTTCCCGTCGCCCCTTGGCAAGCCTCACCACATCCCCAGGCCACCTACTGCCGTCAATTTAAATTGGAATCTATCTTTATGATATCAAATCATTATATTCTCATTTCATTATTCAATGAGAGTCCATTATTCTAGCACAACCTATGCATGTTGCGGTATTTTGCCTAATATTAATAAAATGAGAAAAATTAGGCTCTGATAAAAAATTGGAGATTCAACCAATGAATATACATCATTTTAAAAAAAAATTCAAATCATTATAGTTTATTTCTCATTCAATTAGAGGATATCCCTAAATTTGGAATCTATCTTAAGACATTGTATCATTGTAGAATATATCATTATTCAATGATGGTTTATTTATGAAATTATAGTCTATCTCTAACATAGGCCACACATGACACAACATCTTGCCTAGTAAATTATTAATTTTATAATGCATTGTTCCTTTTGACATATCTATTAAAAATTGATTGTGCATTTGGATAGACAATAGTGTTTGTTTGTTAAAATGAAGTCATTTCTGTTGCCTTTAAGTGTACTATGAATGATTTTTTTTTTAAATAGTTAATTTTTCCTAGTAATCTGGGTCTTTGTATTCTTGTGTATATTTCAAAATTGATACAATTTGCAGTGTACTAACTTGGAGTCAATATAAAATTGAAGTTTGATTGTAGCAGTTTCTGTGAAAATCTGTGTAGAATAATGATAAATTTTATACTGCATTGTTCCTTTGTGTATATTGATTCTGCATGCAGGTTGGTGTGAGTATTTGCTTGTTAAAGTGATGTAGTTTCTATTATCATTTTTTGTCCTAGTAATCTCATTCTTGGTATTCGTGTGTATATTTCAAAATTATGACTAATTTGGATTGTACTTGTTTAACTTGAAGTTTGTTTATAGTAGTTGCTGTGAAAAATTGTAGATGAATGTCAATCTTGATTGGAGAGGTTAATTGGTGAAAGGCATTTTTACCCTTTCGTTCTCTGGTTCAAAATTTGTCAGCTATGTACATGTAAATATTTTGCAATGTTATGCATATTAAATTTTATAATGCATTGTTTGATTTGTACTAAATAGACGTTTGTGTGAAGAGTTTGATGTTTGATGATAGTATTTGATGGAAACATTGGAGACGGAGGTGAATCTTGATGGTACATTTGGATTGAGTGCATGTGGATCTCTTTACCCTGTTTCAAAATTTGTCAACTTTGTTGTCTAGAATACATGTATGATTCTTCATTGCTTTCTGTTAAACGGACATTTATGTGAAGAGTTTATTTTTTATTATAGTGTTTGATTGTAAAATTTGAGATGGAGGTTAATCTTCATGGTACATTTGGATTGAATGACTTCAATTCTAATTTGCTTATTGTAGAGTTATGCTTTTTTTTACTATTCTTATAAATGTTGGCATTCTTTTCCTACGATCTGGGTGGTTTTACCCTTGTGTGTATTTTAAAATTGTGAACAATTTTCAGTGTCCTTGTTTAAGTTGTAATCTTTACTAAACAAGTTTGAAGTCTGACTGTAGTAGTTTCTGTGAAAAAGTTGTTGATGAAGATGAAATTTGATTGAAAATGGGGATTGGTGGTTTTTTTTATTTGTTGATTGGGCTAATTTCGCATCAATTTTTTTTTAAATTTCTGTAACAGGTTGGCATTCTTTTCCTAGCAATCTGGGTCTTTGTACCCTTTTATATATCTTAAAATTTGGACCAGTTTTCGGTATATATGTGGTACTTGTAGTTTTTACTGCATAAATTTGAAGTATCATTTTAGTAGTTGTTGTAAAAATTTGTTGGTGAAGGTGAATCTTGATTACATGTGGTGTGTAGGTGTCTACTCTTATTTTGTCACCTATATTGTGTAGAATACATGTTATATGGTTTGTTGTTGCTTTGTGCTAATTAATAGACATTTGTGTTAAGAGTTTGATGTTTGATGTGAACATTGGAGCTCGATGTGGAGCTTGATTGTGCATTTGGATTGATGGTAGTGTTTGTTTGTCATAGTGATTCATTTTTAATGTCTATTGTACTGTGAATATTTTCTTGTTATGGCTATTTTTATATACGGCTAGCTTTTTTTTTGACAATGATGGGTCTTTGTACCTTTCTGCCCATATCATAATTTCAACAGTTCACCGTACATATTTTATTTATAGTGCTTACTATACACAATATGAAGTTGTCGATTGGTGGTAATTGTTATTTGTTGGTTGGGCTGATTTCTTATTTCTTACACATCAGTGTGTCGTCGTTTTTAAATTGAGCCGTGCATCTCTTTTACTTTTCTTTTAGCATCATAGTCATCGCCGTTTTCCTTTTTTCTTTTTTATTTTTTTCTTTTTTCCCTTGTGTTAGAAAACAGCTTATCGCAATCATCTAAAGTATATGTGGATCTTGATAGACTTTATTTAGAATTTAGATTTCATATCAAATTATCGAGAGAAATAAACTAAATAAATGAAATAGCGGAAGCGTACCTGAAGCCATAAAGAAATCAGAGTCTTGATCACTTAGGTTTTGGATCTTCCAAATTCAAGACTAGTTTTCTAAACCAAAGTTCTGGACAATGGGATACCAGAACGAAAACCAGATATGAATTCAGGGACCATAACCTCCATATTTATAGCCTTAGTTCCATAAATTCAATTCCACCCATAACGAAAGAGAATTTATGAAAAGGTATCTACACATTAAATTCCACACTTTTCTCATTAAATTCCACACTTTAATTTATGGCTCATAACCTTTAACTTTAGTAGATCAATTTAATTTAGCCAACCTTATATAATAACATATGATACAATTCCTGATTCATGTATATATTTATGTCCAATTTCCAACAATCTCCCACTTGGACTTAATATATACACAAAATAATTGTATAACTTTATGAGCTCCAAACATATGTCATTATACCAAAATAACAATCTCGTCCATTAATCAATGTCAATATAGGATCAAGGCGATTTTCGTCACATTGAGCGTAACTAAACCTTCCATGGTCACATACACCAACATAATCAAATGACATAGATCAAGTATGGATGTGTAGCATGAAAATTACATGTAATTTGATCTGAACATGCCTATTTTCAACTGGTCCAACCTT